>JAEQBH010003278.1:600000-798814 GCA_016808115.1 Tetrastigma voinierianum
CTGAAGTGCAGGATCTGCTCTAGATCCACCTAAATCTGAAACAATGGAGGAAAAAACTCTCCCTCCCTTTCTCCTTCTTTCTTACTTCTTGTTTTCTTTTTCTTCCTTCTCTTCTTTCTTCTCTTTCTTTCCTTTCTTCTTCTCTTCCTTTCCCTCTACTTAAATTGTTTGCCATCTCTCCTCAAACTACTAAGCTGGGTTCATCCTAGGGAGCTCCACCTAACATCCATTTGTTTGACACTTGGTCAACCCACACTGCTGCCCTCCATGCCACAATCTCAACCACTTTCATGCCTGCTGCACGAGGGTGGCTTGACATTTGGCTCCCACCCAACCCATGCAATCCGATGGGCACACATCTTGGCCCATCCATGCCAAGTGTCTCCCACGCAAGTGCCACATGGCACCCCATGATTGGCCTGCTCCGCTCAAATACGTGCAAAACCGATGGGCCTTTACCCATCGCATCTGCTTGGTTCAACTAGATTTCGCAAGATGATTCTAACGGGCGCGACCTCTGCTTGGCCATCCGAGGTCTAGAGACTTAGGGTTTTGTCCCCACTGCCTTGTGGCACTATCAATTCGCCATTTTCAAAAAAAAATTTTTTTATTTTTTTTCCTCCGGCTCTACTATCGTTTCTTGCAATTTCACCCCTAAATTCCCTGCATACATACAAACAATCAACCATATGAAGTAAATGGCCATTGTTATTAATGGACTAGAAACGTTACCTTCCCTTCAAACAAGAAAGGGATAGCTGGCTAAGACGTGTCCCCGAAGTGTCCCATGTCACTCCTAGACTCCTGCGGTCGCCATAACACCTTCAACAAGTCTCGGCAGCCTCGCAAACCCGCCTCGGCTATCCATGATACGCAGACCGGTCCCTCCTCGAAGGTCCCATCAAAGCATCAACAACACAAGCTCTCCTAATCCACTATATGACTCGATCCGAGTGTACCCGAGCACAGAGACGCAAACACCCCGTGAACGCTTGACAAACCCTGTGGCAACGCCAACCGACACGCAATCGCGCCACCCTTCTCAGTACCTCAAGGGTCCACCAAAATTTACATAACTTCCCCTCGTCTAACTGACCAATTCCTCTCTTAGGCATCACCTTCAAGAAGATATGATCACCAACTCTAAACTTAAATGTCGTCAGAGCATCACAGTAACTCTCTATCTTACCCAGCGCATGAGATGTTCCTGATTCATACAGCCCAATTTCTTGAAAAGTCTTGAACTGGACCTGGTTAACAACCCTCTCCACTTCGTCCAATGATACCCGTGATTCTATTACAGCCTCCTATTCATAAGAAAGCCATCCCCACATCGCTGATAGCTGTTATTGTAGGCGAACCTCTACCATGGGCAAGTGCTCCTCCCAAATGCATCTTGAGATTCAGATCATGCTCGTAGCATGTCCTCTAAAATCTGAATAGTCCGTTCTGATTGACCATCCGTCTGAGGATGAAAAGCAGTACTCATCGAAGCGGCCCCCATGGCCTTCGGTTCTTCCAGACCGGGAGCCGTAAACTCGAGGATCCCAATCCGATACCATGGAGACCGGAACCCATGCAAACTGCACTATCTCCCGTATAAACAACCTGCAGAATTCCTCCAATGTGAAGGTCATCCGCAAGGCCAGAAAATGTGCCGACTTGGTGAGTCGGTCCACTATAACCCATATCGCATCATACTTCCGTGATGTCCGTGGCAAGTGAGTCACAAAGTCCATCGTGATGTGCTCCCACTTCCACTCCGCTATCTCCAATGGCCGAGTAGCTCCCGCCGGGCCTCCTCGTGCTCAGCCTTGACCCGCTGGCACATGAGACACCGTCTGACAAAATCCCTTAACATGCCTTCATCCCGCTCCAGCACATCGCGACGAAGGTCATGATACATCTTCGTACACTGATGCACAAATGAATCGGGAGCAATGGAACTCCTTGAGGACCTCCTCCCTCAAATCCGTCGACTGGGGAACCACAACCCGTCCCCTATATCGAAGACTACCATCTGTGTGGATGGCCCAAATCTTCGGGCCTCAACAGACCGACCGCACTCGGCCCTCGATGGATACTAGTTCTCAAGGCCCCGCACTGACTCTATCACTCCGCCAAGGGAGACGGCATAGCCATCATACATCCTAAGGTACTCGAGCTTGCTTCATCGTATCGCAGTTTGAATCGCCCCACCGTCTCGAGTATCTCGCCATTCCCTGAAGCTATACTAGCCAAGACTCGTGTTTTCTCATTAAGCTGTGATTTGGGTTTTACTACATTTGCCTTACTGGATGGTAATGGCAAAGTGAAGTCGTGATCTTCCAAAAACTTCATCCACCTACGTTTCATGTTGAGGTCTCGCTGCTATGGAAGATGCATTTTCGACTTTTTGCGGTCTGAAAACACCGAACCGCTCACCATATAAGTAGTGACGCTAAATCTCGTGGCGAAGACTAGCGGTCACCAACCCATGTCACGCCGCTGGGTAATTTACCTGATTCTTCAACTGCCGAGAACCATAAGCCACAACCTTCTCGGACTGCATCAGAACACACCCCAGTCCGTCCTTCGAAGCACACAAAACACTGTGTACCGTCTCTCCGACTATTAGGAATAGGAGTCAAGTAAGCTCCTCCTTTCAATTCCCGGAACGCTCGTCACGAGTCATCCATACAAATCACCTCCTTCCGGCCAATTCACATAGGCGCCGCTAGTCGAGAAATCCCGAGTAAACCTCCTGTAATACTCCCGCTAATCCCAAGAAACCACGATCTCGAAGACTCCACTCGGTCCCAACCCACATGTAAACCCTCAACCTTCCCTCGGTCCACCGACACGCCCGGTCGTACACCACGTGTCCCAAGAAACCCACTTCAGCAAGCCAAAACTCGCACTTACTGAACTTGGCATAACCCGATGATCCTCAAAAGTCAGAAGATTTATCTCTAAGTGATCCTCATGCTCCACCCGATCGGGAGATCGATGTCATCAACAAAGATCACCACAATTGATCTAAACAGGTTAAACACCCTATTCAAGAGGTCCATGAATGCCACCTGCATTCACAATCCAAAGGGCATCACCAGAACTCAAAGTGCCCATACCAAGGCTCCCAAACGCTGTCTTAGGGATGTCTCGCTCCCTAATCCTCAACTCCATGGTAACTCAAGCATGGTCTATCTGGAGTAGACTTCCGCGCCCCTTCGCTTGATCAAACAAGTCATCAATCCTCGGTAATGGATACCGATTCTTGATTGTAACCCTGTTCAACTGTCTGTAATCGATGCATAGTCGAAGGGTCTTATCCTTCTTTTTCTCAAATAGAACCGAAGCGCCCCATGGTGAAGTACTTGGCTCCACTTAAACCCTTGCCCAGTAACTCTCGTGATTCGACTCGAGCCTCAGAACTCAACCTGCCGCCTATCCTATGAGTCATAAATAAAGCACGTCCCAGATGCAACCAACGCGGAAGTCTACATCTCTGGAGGTATCCCTGAGCTCGTCCTAAAAAACATCCCCGCACCGCAAAACCACCCAGTAGACTCATATCCCGTCTCACCGCCCTCCGTGGTAAGGCTAGCTAGCCAACCCGACAACTGCCCATGCCATCGTGAATTGTACATAGTATGGGGTGAAACATCGTACCTATTCCCCTGAAACACAACACAAGTACCGTCTGGTGTGTAGGCGATAACTCTCATACGATCACATCTATGACAACCCGATGTGTCACAACCGGGCCCATCCCGAGGATGACCTCGAACTCGACATGTCCATGACCCGTGATAACCACCGTGAGTAATCCTGAGATCTCTAACTCACATCCTCGTATCCGATCAAGATCCCTCCCCAAAGTGAGCCCGCCTCGCCTAAGGTCTCAACCCTAAGCCTAATACTCACACAAGATGCAGCAATAAAGGAATGCGATGCACTGAGTCAAATAACACCCGCCTATGTTTAAAGAGTAGAAACGCACTTCGACCACCTGACCGGGATTCACGCCTGCCCAGGAGTAATGGCGAAGACACGCCCGAGCCCCGGGTCCCGCCAGACACCGCCGACCGACCCATACTCCGCCCTTTGGCCCCGTCTGTGGAAACACCCGATGCTCGCGGTCGCACCAGACTCTGGCGACCGCTCCTCGCCCATCAGGTAAGGAGGACATACTGTCTGGCCATACCCCACCGATGATCGGACCGTAACCGGTGACGCTCCGCCCCGTCCCGGCTTGATGGCGTGGAAACATGTCATCTTCCCAACCGACCGTAACCCGACCCGGTCTCGTCCCTGGCTAAGCACGGCCCCGCCCCGAAATTCAGGGAAATGTGGTCCTCCGCTTCTTTCCCGGGAGCCCGAAATAGAACCTCGTCCCTCTTCTTATTACTAGCACCCATGATCTCCGATGCTACGAGCCATCTACCTCTCGCCTCAATAATCAAGGTCAGATTCAACCATCGAGTCCATTCCTCAGAGGTTATGTCCTACAATCTCGCTCCCGGATGGACAACTCAACCCATCCGAACTTCCCGACCTTGGTCGCGGGCCGCTGGCCACATAATCATCCCCAAAGTGCCAACTCGTGAATCACACGATCGGGCACGCCATCGTCCTCGTCTCAAATTCCAAGGAACCCTGGCCTTCGTATTGTCTGAAGAGAGTTTTGAAGTACTTCCCATGAATAGTCTCGCGAAATCATCCCATGTCATAGTCTCCAAGTCCCCGGGAAGTCGTGACCCACTCCCACCATATCCGACTCACCCCGCCGGAATGAAGCTAGCGTAATCCGAGTAGTATCCAGGTGATCTCCATACCGAGAACTTCAATATGACGGAACTAATGGTTTCGTTACCATCGAGTCCCCTCCTCCTGAACGCCTGGGAGGATGGTGTGCCGTATTTTGAGGCCACCGGCACCTCCCCGACCTCTAGCTACATCACTGGTGAAGCTTGCATATCAGCACCCATGGCCTCTATGAAGGCCTGTTGATCAAAAACAGGTGGTGGTCGACCATCGCCTCGTGGACGACCTCACGCCCCGTCCCCACTTGCCATCTACAACAGCCTGCCAGCCAGTTTAGAACTGGCCTTCGTGTCCAACTCGTTAGCACACATGCCGACCAATACCGACGACATCCCGAACCATCCGCTTGTTTCCCAAACTCCTAAGGTTACGCTTTCAACCCTAGTGTTCGTGATTTCCATATATATCCTACCATGTATATAATTCACGAATTTGGTAACACACAATCATGCACACACATGCAATTCAAAGCATAAACAAGAAAACACACAATGCATGTTGTGATCTAATCCTGTCTCGTAGACTCCTAGGTAACCACCTACCTAGACCTTGATATCGAACTATGATCCGGATGATCACTCGAACACTAGGTAATCAACTCTAACTCAAGCCCAACACCAAGCTTTCATATCGCCGTGATGCTCCTTACACATTAACAAAGATGTCTTGAAACCCATGCCCCACTGCTTCCTAGATTCAGATACCTAAGCTCCTGATACTGCCGTGACACCCCAAAACCCGGGGGTCCCATTGACTACCGTCAACCTGCGAAAACCTATATGTCTCATATCATGAGACCCATACATGAGTAAAATGGCCCAATAGGGCCCATCATCATACTCATTCCATACTACTACAAGACTATTAAGCATTTCTATAGATTCAAGAGTTATTACATCACTCCTCCATTGCAAATATATTAAAACTAGTCGCTCTAATATATACAATGTACAAGAATCAAGGCCACATCCGCCCCGCCTATAATCCCTACTAAGGAGCGTCATTCCGCCTCAGACTGCCCCAGACCGAAAGGGGGGGTCCCACGACGGGGCAGGAGCTTAACGCCCAAGAGAGATAAATCCTATAAGGGCTATTTCCTACCTAGCTTATTATGCAAATGATCATTTCGCGTCAAACTCATTAAACTAACTGCGTATTACATGTTATCCTATAATGGAAAAATCTACATACTATGAGGACGACACTCGTACATGGCCCAAGTACGTAAACCTTCGACCCACCACCTAACGCAAGTGCCAATGGGAAATCAAGATCGAAATAATCTCGACTTATCTCACAACTCATACCTATGATATTTATTTGATCGTTGCGTTCGGGCAAATGTAACTTTTCGGTCTCACTACGTCTCTTACACCCTCCTACATTTTTCTGCCACCAAGCGGGATAATGCGCCGGTTTAACTGTGTTTTCGTAAGCCACCCGAGGGGGTATCTATCCTCTACTTGCTACGCCCGATACATCTTATTTTCCATTTTCGCTTAACACTATGGAACTCAATTTGACTCCTGCCCCATTCCCAAGCCCACATGATTCAACACCAAATGCAAGTACAAATCAAGACCATGTACACACTCATGTGTAATGTGGTGTTACCTCACACCAATGCTTATGCCACTACACTCAAACCCATGACCAATGTATGAAAACCCTCTACATGGACATTCTACACCGTACACTATGTGTGTGTGCTGGTGAATACTCTAAGTGTTCCAATGCACAACATTTCATATATTTAACATGCATGCAATTCATGTTAATATTCCACATATTCAAATCGTACATCAGCATAAGCATGCACTAACCGCATTAGTTCCAAAATTCTGCATGTTAATATCTGCCACCCCGTATGTTATTCATCGGCCATCGGGCCCATGAAAATTCTTGCATGTTAACATTCACAATTTAAATTAATATTCACAATTTCGCATGTTATTCATCACCACGTTTCAGAAAAATTCTGTATGTTAATCATGCATGAAAGCCCATAAATTTCACAGATGTTTTTCATGCATACAAAAATACACCAAACTAAAGCTCTTTTCTTCAAAAGATAAAAACTTAGAAATATTCCTCGTATGTTAGTCATGCATACAATGATACACCAACCTGAGTTTTCTTTGATCTAAAAACCTAAACATTCTCGTATGTTAATATGTATGAAAGCCCATAAATCATCATGTTTTTCATATGATGTTACCACAAAAACTGGAGTTTTCTTCAAGATAAAAACTCTAGAACATTCTGTATGTTAGTCATGCATACAAGGATATTACATCAAACTGAGTTTTCTGATCTAATAACCCAAAACATTATTCAAGATCTAGTCACGCATGAATTCTTTCGCATAGTTTTTCATGCATACACATTACACCGTATTGAGTTTTCACTAAAAACTAAGAACATTCGTGATGTTGGTCATGCATGAAAGGATGCACAAACTGAGTTTTCTTTGATCTAACACTAAAACATTCTCATGGAAGCTCAAAAATTTCTGCATGTTTTTCATTCATACAATACTACACCGCATTGAAGTTTTCTGCCTAAAACCTAGAATATTATTCTGCATGTTGGTCATGCATGAAAGGATACACAAAATGAGTTTTCTTTGATCTAAACACTCAAAACATTCTCGCATGGAAGCCTGCAATTTCTGGCATGTTTTTCATTCATAAAATAATATACTGCATTGAGTTTTTCACTAAAAACCTAGAACATTCCCGCACTGCAGATGTTGGTCATGCATGAAAGGATACACAAACTGAGTTTTCTTTGATCTAAACACTCCAAACATCTCCGGGTGATGGAAGCCCGTAGAAATTTCAGATGTTTTTCATTCATAAAATAATACACCATCGAGTTTTCTTCGTTTAAAAAAGAAAAACAGCATGTAGAACATCACAATTTCAGTCTTCTAAACCCAGAAAATTCAGCAAGTACAATATCAAAATTCAGTCTTAAAACCCAGAAAATTCAGCATGGACAATATCACAAATTCACCTAAAACTCGTAAAATTCATGATGGACAACATCACACCCCGCATGTTTTTTCATTCAAACAATCACATAGAAACTCAACTACATGCCATTTCCATGGCCTCAAACAAGGAAATAAATAAAGAGGAAAGATCCTCACCTTCTTGAAGTGTGTGTAGGATCAGTTCTTGATCCACCTTAAATTGAAACAATGGAGGAAAAAAAACTCTCTCCCTTTCTCCTTTCTTTTCTACTCTTTGCTTTCTTTTCTTCCTTTCTTTCTTTTCTTTCTTTCTTTCTCTCTTTTCTTTCTTCTCTTTCTCTACGAATTGTTTTGCCATCTCTCCTCAAACTACCAAGTTGGTTTGACCTAGGGAGCCCACCTTCAATATCCATATTTGTTTGACACTTGGTCAACTCAAGACCAAGTGTTCTCCATGCCACAACTTCAACCACTTTCATGCTCATGCATGAGGGTGGCTTGACATTTGGCCCCAACCAACCCATGGAGGCATGACATTTTGGCCCATCCATGTGCCAAGTGTTCCATGCAAGTGCCACATGGCACCTGCTGATTGGCCTGTTCCGTCTTGAAATACGTGCAAACCACAGTCTCGGAATCTGACGCAGTTCGTTTGTCTAATCAGATTTCTGCAAGATGATTCTAACGGCGTGATCCGTTTCGTCATCCGAGGTCTAGAGAAAGATCTAGGGTTTTTGTCTGTACCGTTCCGGGTAAGAATTATCAATTCGCTCATTTTCAAAAATTTTTTTATTTTTTTTTTTTCCGGGTTTCACAATCTATGTGACACGAAATCGACCTATATTGACTTGTTTAATTATTATATAAATTAATTTTACCCTAGATTAACAAATTTAATAAATTATTTGTGTTAAATATTGATGAGTTGGTAATAATTCATATTAATTTAAATAACCAAATTAATAAGTGAGTTATATGTGTCGCGTCATGTTGTTTATTTATTAATAGAATTGTGTTTGAATTTGTTAATTTTAAAATGATTATTATTCTATGCGTGTTTGGGTTAGTAAATACAACTGTATACCTGTATATTGATACGACACGTTGACACAAATTGTCACCCCTAGTTCTAATTGTTTTTTTTTTTTGCCATACCATGAGATGTTACGATCGGGCTCATGCACACACGTAAGACGTTTTAATTCATACCAAACTCATACTAGAGCTGGTAAACAAGTCAGCCCAACCCATTTCGAGGCTAACCCATTCGGGCTGCAGGCCAAAACGTACTAGGCTAATCTGATCAATTTTTATTTGGACTAGTTTTCGACCAGCTCAGCCTAGCCCATGTGGGTTGCGGGCCAAAATGGGCCAAAACTTTAAAAAATGCTAAAAAAAAATAATTTTACAAATTCATCATTCTTCAAATAAAAAAATATATATACAAATATATAATAATAATTAATATATAAAATGATTGAGTTTAATAAAAAACAATATAATAATAGTAAACAAACTTAAATAAATAAATAATACTAAACACTGTTATTACCAAACTAACTAGTCAAATAGTACAAAAGCAATAAAGTAACAACTTAATAATATATCTGAAAAAAACAATTCCAAAGTATCAAATGAAATCTCATATGCCTCTAATCTTCATCCTCATTCTCATTATATCTAACAATAACACGTGATTCCACATTAGAAATGATTTCACATTAAAAGATCCAACCGTATAATAATAAAAGATCCTATTTATTTGAAAATCCATCTTACTAAAAGATATAATCATAATAGGAAAGAAATTAGTATATAATTTTTGTTAATTATTTTAAAAATAACATTATTTTTTTTATTACACTAGTTTAAGTAATAAAATTATTTAAAATATACTGATAATTAGTTATTTAATTTTATGAACTAGTACAACTTCATTTTTATAAAAAAAAACATATATGATTGAATAAAATTTAAAGGATAAATAAAAATGAAATAGTAAATATTTAAAATAGGATTAATGAGATAAATAAAAATATATTCAATATTAAAACTGTAATTTATTTAATTCAAATGCATTCTGCAAAATTTCAACAAGATTGTTTAAATATTAAATTATCATATAAATTATATTAAAAGAATACATTTAGAAATTGAAAATAAAATTGTTAAAACGACAAAGTTTAATATATTAATCATATATTATAACCCTTATGCTACAAAAAAGATATTAGATGAATCCTTGAAAATCTCAAATAATAAGTTAGTTACTTAAAAAAATTAAATAAAAAATTTCGAGTCAATCGGGTTAATCTGGACCAAACCCACATGGGCCACGGGTTGGGCCAAATTAGTCCGATTTTATTCGGGCCTTAAATTTTACAACCAAACCCTCCCAAAATTTGGGCTAAAGTGGGTTGGCCCATCGAACTCAATTGATAGCTCTAACTCAAACTAATTCTCATATGAATTAGGAGAACCACAAGGACGGTAAAGCTCGACCATTATACACAACAATATTTCCGGGCTTGAACTCGAGACCACTGGTACATCTAATTGTTTTAACATCACCATTATGTAGAAGTGGGATAATGGGCTCGACCCGATGGGTTGGTTCACTTTGACTCATATTGAGAGCTCCGCCAAGAAAATAAATGTAAAACCTGGGAAAACAATTTTCGCCAAAAAGGTAAACGATTTTCTAGATCTTGATGACGAAGTCGGATTTCAATTGGTTGTAATCGCCCCGCAAAATCTAGCTAATTGGGCCGATACTCGCCTAATTCAGACAATCGGAATTTCCACGCTTTTGGCACGGTGCTCCGTGACGTGAAACGGGAATGTGTGAGAGACATGGATGTGACAAAGTCATCTTCCATTACATGTACTCATGTAACACATGTTGCATGATTAGAGAGATGATGGAAATGAATGGTTGAGATTGTGCCAAGTGTCAAAAATCAAGAAAAGGGACACATTGGGAATTATTGGAAATGTTAAGTGAATAAGACAAAATAGCAATTAGTCTTCTTCATTTCCTGGACAAAAATCGCGTAAGAGGGAATTGGCAAGAGGCTGGTTTTTCATTTTAGAGAGAGAGAGCTCTTTCTCTCTAGGATTTTCGCTGACTGCCTGTCACTGAGCAAGAAGCAAAGCTGATCTACGCTTCGTGACACCGACATTCGTGGAGTCTCGACAACCCAAGAGGTAGGATCTTTTTCCGTTTGTGTTATTCTTTAGCTGTTAAGAGCCATGTAAACGGTTGGGGATGTTCTTGAGGCTTGAATTAGCCGCAGGTTTTCTTGGCCCTCAAAAGCTTTTGAACCGAGCAGAGAAAATCCCCATTGTTGTAGTCGCAAATGCTGCCAACCCTAGTATCTCACCGCTCACGGAATAGTTACGTGATTTCCGTGTGAATTTTTCGATGTCGAGTGATTCAAAATGAATTACTGTTGGGTTGCACTCAGCCCATGAGCTAATTTTTTGGCATTGATGTGGAATTTAATAACATGATCTATGGATTAATTATGTTAGTATACTACATGTTTTATATATATTAGCATGAGTTTGTTGGGATTGGCATAATACATTCCATATGCATTGGGGCACCTTAGAATATTAGGAGTGAGTGCATGACATGAAAGAAAACAAAAAAGAAAACGTTTGTGAAAGGAATTTTGACGGAAGATTTTCCAGAGAATCGTGTTGGGAGATTGTTCAATAATTCATGTCGGAGGGGCCCATTAATTGTTCTCTTTGAGTGGTTGTCCAACATATTCACTCTTAGGTAATCCAATATATTTATCGATCTTAGGAGTTTTCAGAACAAAGATTTTGTTTTGAAAACTAGATATTTTACTTGTATCTGGCTAGCTATGTGAGGGAGCCTGGGTGAGGACTCGAGACACGGGATCGGGCATGCAGACATCTCGAGTAGGTCTTCACTGCTGGATGTGATTGTTTTCCAAGACATGTGCACTTAGTGGGGAGTAACCCACGAGGAAATTATCACTACTGGCTTTACCACCCCGTCGAGGATCACTATTTAAGGTACAGAGTGTACAGTGGAGGACGACGCCATTAGAGCCACGTTTTCAAGAGCCAAGTTGTGGCTTCTGGGTATTCGCTTAGGCACACATTAAAACTCTAAATTTTTGATATATGCCTGCAGAAAGAAAGACTATTAACTCTTAAACTATTGTATATAGTTGACGACCCTTGTGAGTATTGATGCAAATTCCGCGACCATTATTTTACTTGCATGTGGACCTCGTGTGTCATTGTTAATCATAGGATGTGTTTTGTACCTGGGTAGAGCTCCCAAAAGGAGACTATGCTCGATTAAGAATGGTGCCTGGGTTACCCGACATCCACGAAAGACTCGCGGGCTGACAAAGGTCAACGACCCCGGGTTCCGGGGCACTACAAAAGGCCCCAATAGAATTAGGCCTATCGCTCTAACAGTTTCGCAGTCATTAGGCTTAGGTCACCAAATTTCACTTGACCCATTTCAATCTTTATTGAATTTTTAATGACTACATATTACTTTTTATTTTTATTTTTTTAAAACTAATCACTTTTACAATATAATAAATTGTTTCTACCCATGTCTTGCCTTTAAACATTGAAAAGGCCTTAATCAATCGTAGACACCCCAAATTATACTACAGATGCTTTATGACATGTTTAAGGTATAATAAAAATAAATGTAAATTTTTTCGGAATAAAATAATGCTAAAAATAAAATAAGAAAAAATCCGAAATTAATACAAAAGTTAAGGGTAAATTAGTAATTTACCAATTTAGGACCCAAAGGTCATAAGATTAAAAGATTGTATGTTGAAGTAGGAATTTGAATAAGTTCAATTGCAAATAATAGCAAAATAAAGGACCCAATAGCAAAAACCCAAAAAGTAATCCAAAATTGTATAAGGCCAAACATGGCCTTATTAATGAAAGGCAAAATATCTCATTAATAGCTTTGGGATAGGGCAAACCGGAAGAGAAGAGAAGAGAAGAGAAGAGAAGAAGAGAAGAAGAGAAGAAGAGATGAAGAAGAAGAAGAAGAAGAAGAAGAAGAATTAAGAAGAAGAAGAAGAAGAAGAAGAGAAGAAGAAATCAAGGTATGGATTAATTTGGAACTCTTGTTTAGAACTTTGGTTTGGAAATACTTGGTTAAGTTGGGTTAGGAAAACCCTAACTCTTCAATACATGTGAATTTTGGTTGGTCTAAGTTGGTTTTGAAATGGTTGGATTTGGTTAAAAGAATTCCGGTGAAAATGACCAAGACGCTCATTTCTCGCTCGTTTGATACCCCCTACGCCTAGGCGTAGGAGTCGCCAGCGGTTATTTCACTTAGGCGAAGGCTCGTCCACCTAGCCTTCACCTAGGCAAACCTAAGACAGGGTTTTTGCATTTTCTGGTCCTCCTAGGAGTACCGATAAGATCTGTTTTAGTTCATTTTTTTTGTTAAGTCTAACAATCGTCCATTGAATTAATGAGGACCCTAATAAGTGAATGAAAGGGTTCATACTAGTATAAAAATTATATGAAAAATGTTCAGTACCTCGCCGCCTTAGGCAAACATTGTTTCTTACCCTCATTTGTTAATGTGTTTAAATGTACTGTTATTTATGAAAATATAAATGTGTAATGAAGGCATATAGCAAAACGTATAAATGTCTAAATAATACAAGAATAAAGATGCATGCTGAAATGATAAGATAATATCACATATGATTATCGGATAACAATAGTTATTTGGGGATATGAGATATATATTGTAAATGAAATAAAAGAAATAGATTGTCTGCTTAGAACCTAGTAGAGGGATAGATGGGCATGCCCATTAGAGAAACAAGTCTGCATCATTTACCCACGCCACCTGTCATTGGGTCATTACAAAGCAAGATTTGGGCCCTTTATAGATGGTCATCAGTTCCCATACAATGATACAGCGCCCTATGGGCCCTTATAGATATTATTGTCTCGCATAGATAATGAGCCGCTTCGAGCCCTTATAGATGGTCATTGTCTCGTATGCGATGCACAAAGACTCTTCGCATCCTTATAGCTTTATCATCTCAGACAATGATTATAGCACATTCGGGTCCTTATAGTTCCCGTATCTACTTTTAAGGTATTTACAGACATGAAACATAAGATAAATGACAAGAATATGCAAATTATATGAGATGATATGAGAAGCATAACACTGCTATGTGATGATACGTATACAGTGATAAGCACAAGAAGAAAAGTGTAAATGAAAGATGATATGAAATAAATTATGATAAGACAAATAAGTATGATATATGTACAAGCATATGTAAATGATATGTTTAAAACATGAAAAACCATGTGTATAAGTATATAAATGTTAAAGTGATATGCAGCTGTGTAGCTACACTTGCACTTTATTGTGGCGCCGTCCACAAATATTATTTTTCACTAAACTATAAGCTTAGCACAATGTGTGTTTCAATCCGCTGTAAAGCATGTACAAGGTGAACAAGAAGCCCTGCACACTCCACACGCAACCAAGGCCAACACATTGTAGCTACCACAAGACCTTTTCGTCTATTTTTGTATATGTTTTGCTTTTGTAAGCAATGTAAAAATTTGTATATGTTGAACACTCCCATTTATGGAGTTTTGAATATATTTTGTAATTTACTGCTATAGAATATATTTCAAGTCAAATGTTTAACAATACTTGAATGAACAAGTTAATGGTATGGTAAAAAGTAAAAGAAAGTTACAAGTTAAGTGGTATCAGAGCACCCGTGTTAGGGGCGTCACAAGTTAGATGGTAATAGAGGCGTGACAAACTGAGCTAGGCATGTGAACATTATTTTTTAATTATTAAAAATATTAGTTTTTCTATTATGAAAATTTATAAAATAGTTGTTTATAAAAAAAAATAATTATTAAATAATTGTCTTTAATCAAATAAAATAATATTAGTGAAAATAATTTAAAATATATATAAATATAATTATGATAATTTATTTTGTATAATCTTTTAAGAACATAAGAATAAACTATAAATATTTCAAATAAACTTTATTTTACAAGATATAAAATTTATAAAATTATTATTTATTATTATTTTTAATATTTCAATATCAGACCCATTTTGGCCTACAACCCACATATGACTAGACTAGACTAGCTAAAAAATGGATCCAAATAAAAATAGGTCGAATTTGACTGACCCACTTTAACTATTTAATGATCCGACTATTTCCTATCTTACAAAGGAAAACAACAAGATTTTGTCAACATTATTTGGAGTAGCCAAAACTATTAATTTCAAAAATATTAATACAACTAAAATCAAGGAGAATCCCCCTTTCATATTAGTCACAAAACTTTGAATTAAATAATTTGGATAGTCGCCATTTTCTTACATTCAGACAATATATCAAAATAAAGTTGAAACTAAAATCCTAACAAGGAACAAAATATCATCTTATCCAAATAAAAAATACTTGAAAAAAAATTAATTACTAAAAACAAAGGTTTCAAGGTGTAATGAAGAAGATTGATACAATTTTCATGGTTAAATTTTTTTTTTAAATAAGAATAAAATACTTTGGTACATATCACATATCGAAATTAACAAAATACTTTGAAATCCATGAAAATAATTTCTAAAAGTGTAAAAATGACATTAATAATCAAATATATACATTGAAATTACATTACAATAAGCTTTTGAAATCAAAATGAAGATCGATTTGGCTCAATTATAAAATTTGATAAATGGATCTCATCTTGATAAAGACAATACTCATACCAAGACATGGTGTTCTGATAATATTGATTATATGATCGAATATGTCATGCATAAATGTCTTGACTTGTATCTACAAATACTCTATGGATAGGGTTCCTTGACATGCTTTCGTTTAAATATTAACTAACATTTATTAATATATTGTGTGAAATATTTAATTTGCTCGATCCATATTATTACTAAATTAACTAATTTAAAATGTGAAATTATCCTTATAAACTATCCACAAGAAAAAAATTAGTGAAATGAAGATTGGATATGGAGTAGAAATTTGTGATCAAATGGAATGATTTTAAGAGTATTTATAGATTTTTTTTTTGTCAAAATAGTCGTTGGATGGTAAAAAAATCTCTGTAATTTAATTATAGCCGTTAGATTTAATTTTTGTGTACATTTGACAGTTAAATATTCTTTAAACTGTTGTGATCAATTCATAACCATTGGATCAAGTCAGAATTTCAAATATGACCATTTGGATATATCGCCGATGTATCCTCGATATATCCCAATATATCTCCGATATTTTACTAAAAAGTTAAACTAACGCATGCGTGTGCCATATACCTAATATTTCTATGATATATTGTCCAAAACCGATATATCGGCGATATATCGTTGATATTATCGATTTTTTGCCGATTTTTCCCTCAAACGATTATGGTGATGTTGTAATAAAGAATAAGTATCGATATATCAGCGATATATCAATCGATACTCGGATATTTCTAACCACAGTTTCAAGGTCGCGTGAAGATTGATACAATTTTCATGGTTAATTTTTCTTTTTTTAAATAAGAATAAAAATAAGAAGACCCCAAGTCCAACTCGAATGAGATAGACATATCCATGGGATCCATAAAGTGTTTTAAGGTTTGGGATTAAAACATAAGCATGAGTACGAGGATGTTTGTTTTCTTTGGCTTATTTATGAAAAAAGCCATATTTTAGAATATCTACAAAACATTTTAAAAGCATGAAATATTTTTAATTTTTTTTCATCAATCTATTATTTTTTAAATTATTAATTTTATATATTTTATTTTAGTTATATAAAATAATTATTTTATGTAAGAATGATAATAATAAATTATTTATCATAATAATTTTATCATTTTAATTTTTGTGAATATGTTAATATATTATACATATATTATACAAATATTTTTTTATTTTATCATAATAATAAAGGCGAATCGATGAAAAGACCAATTGAAAACTAAATTTCGAAAATCTAATTGTTCATTAATTTTTTTACCTCATTTTGACAAAAATACCTTCATTGTTGTCTTATAAAAATAACCATTTATATTTAAATATATTTAAATACAAGAAATGACAAAGAACAATTTTTCCATTATGAGTCATTCTTCAATAAAATATGGAGAAAATATTAGCTTTGAAATTTTGATTCTTTAATTATTTTAACCACATATTTATATTTATTTCCAAAAAAAATTAGAGTTATATCATCAATACACAAACAAGTGCTCACTTAAATTATTATTTTTAATATATTTAATATGTTGATTTTAAGTATATAAAAAACAAACAACTAAATATTTAATAAAAATATAATATTAAAAAACAAACGATTTAATACTTAATCCTATTAAGCCTTATTCAACATTCATCTAAATAGAAGTTCTATTAAGCTTTAAGTGAAATTAAAATAAATGCCCCCTAAATGTATGGTTAATTATTTTTTTTTTTTACGTCTATTCATTTTGCTGCTAGAAAAAATTGAAGGCTGTAGACGGTTGGAAACAAAAGATGACAGTAGCAAGCAGTAAAACCGATGTACACCGCTGAAGCGTAGGCTCGATGTACAGCAGCGCTTGAGCTTGTTATGCAAAGTAACAACAGGATGGTCGTTGCAAAGCAATAAATACAAGGTCGTTGCAAAACAGCAGCAGTAGGCTCGGTTCACAACAACAGCGACAACAGAGATTGGTGGTAAACCTGGTAGATTGGAGAGAACAAAATAGGCTAGGCGTGTGCCAAAGCGTTGTTCTTAGGGATTCGAGGATCTGACATATCTTGATTAAGATGTAGCGCCCCCAATGGGGTGTCCGGGTTGACTGCCGTCGACATGGAAAATCTATGTGTCTCGTGTTACGAGACACACACATGAGTAAAATAGCCACATGGGGCCCATACATCCATACTCATAAAAATAATAATCAACTATATTCTCATAGTTTCCATGATTGTTCTACAAAAAGATTTAAACATATTTACAAAATATTTCTTTCAACCACATTTTGGCTTTCTTCTCAAAGCTTCGCTTTCTTTGCCGTCTGCGGATAGTCGCATTGCACGAAGGGTCCCGCAGCGAGGTGAGCAGAGCCGTGAAAACTTTCCTACAAAGTTCTCGCTTTAAAATGCATATATTTATAAATAATCAGTCGCATTAAAATGCAATTATTTTATGTAAAATGTCACATATCATGCATGAGATCGACCCCTCATGTTGCTCACCACGAGTCCCAGCGAAGCTCCTCACCTGGAATGCAAATGTGAAATAAAACCGGAGTCACACACCATGTTTAAAACCATTGTAGACCCTCCAATTTTATTTATCCGAATTCTTTTCCTTTATTTTGTGGGCCCTGCAGTTTCTTAGAGTTTACACACCGCGGGGGCGCATCACGCCTTTTCAACATTGTTTTCCACGAGGAACTTACGCCCGGCAGGGATTCATGTCGCAGTGAATAACATTTGGGACTACCACACGGGGATCTACACAACTTGCTCACGCCGAAAACATGTAATTTATCATTTTGATCATTTACACACTCGTGAATCCTACCTTGGACTTTTGTCCCATTTTCCCTGAGTTCTGACCATTCACGATCTGGGTGAATAAACCTGCCTGTGAACTAGCGATGTGACCGTGCATATGTAATGCATGATGCCAGTACATTTTCCTCATGTTACATGCATGAATAGACACTACATGAAACATTTACACATATGGACAATTTACCATAATTTATACATATAATCCTCCCATGCAAACCATATTGTCACGTGAATAGCGTATCAATGTACATTTCCACGCTTTGCGTATTGATCAGCAAAGCAACACTACGTGGGTCCACCAACTGGAACCATTCAGCGCGGGGTACCTCACGACCCTTCCGCGACCATGAACCATTTTGGTTCCGATCCTTGTCATCGCATCAAACAATATGATACCTAGAAACTTTCGATTTCTAATTCAAATACAACCAGATCATTTGTGGTCGCAAATCCATACCCTTTAATTCCAAGCTTCCAGAACTAATTTCACGTGGCCTCCATAAGCAACCAACCCCTAAATTTATAAAGCTAGAAATGCAAGAAATGCAAGTAGGAAAATATCCTATCTCGTGAAAGTTGTCGAACTCTCACTTTTTGGTGTCCACATGTTGTCCTCTTCGTATAGAGCAGCTTGCTTCTAGGTCCGAAGAAATCCGACGGTCGGATCGCCTACAATTCTAGAGAGAAGGAAGACTCTCTCTCACTAAAAAAAATCAAAGTTGAAGCCAGTGGATATTTTTTTCTTTCTTCTCCCCCACGTTTTCTTTTTCTCCTTCTCTTCTTTTTCTTTCTTTCTTGCTTTATTTTCTTTTATAACTACTCTTCTCATTTTCTCATAAATTTACTCTCCTTTTTGGAGCACGCCCTAAATCCGGTCGAAGGAGGAAATTTCTCACTTTCCTCACCCCATTTGTGTGGCTATCACTTTTCCATCCCTTTTTCTTTTATTTCCTAATTCTCTTTATGACATCATCCCATACATGGCTTAATATGAGCCATGGAATTCCTTTCCACACATGGCTAATTGTGAGCCTTTCCTTTTTGTTCCAAGTGTTACTCTCTTATGGTGCCATGTGGCATCCCCCAACCTTGCCATGTGTCATCCGACGCAGCGCGCGCCAGCGTAAATCAGGCCATCACAGGAATTCAGCGAGTCGGCGTGAAGTAACTAAGAGTCGCGAACGATTTCAGCGGGAATCCGTTTAGTCATCCGAGATCTAGAAAAATTCCGGATTTTCATCCGAAATTACTATTTTACCCTTCTCCAAAATAAGGATTTTTAAGGGTTTGTGCGAGAAAAGACAAAGTCTTTTTGAGTTTATATACGAGAAACCCGATTATGGCTTATACATGAAGCTTGAGAAAGAGGCCCTTGTACGCCTGAAATTAGCCAAAAGCCGGTCGAATTAAAATGAGTGAATTTGCACCCCCTCCTTGCATGAATAAACTGAGACACTTTCGGTTTGCTCCTGGTAATTTTAGTTTTTCTTGCTTAAATAAAAACCTTGATTTTTGTATATTTAAAATCAAAACAGTTCAAGTCATAAAATCACAGTAAATTCACAACGAGTTTATTTTGAATTCAAATTCTAACCATTAAGTTTGCATTTAATTTTCGCTTTAATTCTTACAATTGAGTTTGCATTTAATTCGTAACATTTCGCTTTAATTCTTACTATTAAGTTTCCATTTCATTCGTAACGTTTTTTAATTAAATCCTCTTAATGGCCAACTACCATAATTTTGCCTATAAATTCAAATGGGTTTTAAGTTTGAGATATACTTTTTCAACCTCATTTCTTCTGCAACTTTGAATATCGTTCTTAGCACTCACTTTGTTGTTCACACATTCCCGAGCTCATCTTACTGCTATGGCTTAGATTTGTATCATAGAAATCAAATTCTAAGAACTGATATTTATCTGCGCCTGATATATTTTGTTCTCCCAAACTCACTTTGATTTTACGAACAACATCGAGTCTGGGACTTGCCATCCAAAGATCTTCAGGTTCCTATTCCTACTCACATTTGTTGTTACTGACCTCGTCTTTTTTCGACCTTCTAAAGGGTGCATATTCAACAATCTTAGGAATTTGACCATGGACACAATTACTATAGTCCTGCCCACCATTGTCAGACTTCAACGGCTCCTCCCATTGCGACTTCTTATTTGCAACTCTCATGCCCACGATCGCGATCCACATCCAGGCCTCTCTGCTAACCCGGTTCTTGTGCTTCCTTCCTGCTCGAGAAACCCTTTCGGACAACATCTCCGTGATTAGGGTCTTCTCTTGCGGAATTTCAAATCTTTGGCATGAACGGATATACTCCACTCTTGATATGTATGGAGTGGCATGGTTGATGTCCACTATAAACCATGCTTCCCAACTCTGAGACGTAGACACACGTGAACAAGGTTTATCGACATACCATCCTATGATATATGGCATGCTAGATTAGGACATATGAGTAGTGGATATATTAAGAAAATGAAAACTCTAGGCCTTATCAATAATATTGATTATTCAGTCTTAAGTAAATGTTAAATATGTGCCACTTCTAAGCAAACTAAAAAGACATGTGGCTTAGTGACTAGATAAACAAAATTGTTAGAACTTATTCATTCTGATCTAGAAGATTTAAAACAAACTATGACTAGAGAGGCAAAGAGAGAAATTATGTGACCTTCATTGATGAATTATTCCTAGGTTCCATGAGTTGCCTTTGAAATAAAGATGAAGCATTTGACATGTTCTTAGTATAAAAATTTGAGTAAAATCAACTTGATAGGAAAATCAAAAGGATTAGATCTGACAGAGGGGGCAAATACATCCCTTTAAATTATTATTATGAAAATGAAGGAATAATTCATGAAGTGACTCCTTATTCACCTGAGTAAAATGGAGTTGCTGAAAGAAAGAATATAACTCTTAAAGAGATGATGAATTCTCTACTTGTTAGTGCTTCTACACCTAATAATCTATGGTGTGAAGCCATATTGTCTGCATGTCATCTACAAAATAGAATTTCATACAAGAAAACTGGTAAGACACCTTATGAGTTATGGAAAAGTCATGCACCTAAGCTTAAATATTTGAAAGTGTGGAGGTGTCTTGTGAAGGTTTCTTGTGAAGGTTATGTTACTTGATCCTAAAAAGAGGAAAATATTATTAAAGACTTTTGATTGCATGTTTATTGTGCTAGTAATAGTGTGGCTTATATATTTCTGGTTTTGAAAAGTGATGTTCTAGAATGCAACACTATTATTAAGACAAAAAATGCATAATTTTTTGAACATATTTTTCCACTTTTTGAAAAAATTTCTCATACACCCACAAGTGTGAATGATATAGAAAACTCATATGATGAGCATGTGCCCATTACTGTGGATGATATGGAAAGCTCTCATGATGAGTTGAGAAGGAGTAAGAGGTAAAGAAAAGAGGTTTCCTTTGGAGATGATTTTTATACTTATTTGATTGAAAATGGGCAAACCATCTTATTTTGAAGCCCAGATTTCTTCCTCGCGTACTTGGAAATAAGCCATTAAAATGAGCTTTGAATATATTTTAAAGAATCAAGCGTGGGGAGTTAGTTGATTTACTAACCGAAAAACTGTTGTTTGCAGTGGATTTTCAAAAGAAAATATTTTCCAGATGGTTCTATTGAAAAATATAAAGATAGGTTAGTAGTCAAAGGTTTTTCGCAAAAACAAAATGTTGACTATTTTGATGCGTTTGCTCCTGTTAATAGGATTTCTTCCATTCGTATTTTGATTGCTTTGGCTTATATCCATAAACTTTTTATCCATCAAATGGATGTTAAAACATTCTCTTTAAATGGAGATTTAGAGGAAAAAATTTACATGTTACAACCTAAAGGTTGTATTACACCTGAAAAAGAAAATAAAGTTGAAAAATTGAACAAGTCTCTATATGGTTTAAAACAAGCACCTAAACAGTGGCACGAGAAATTAAATAATGCTTTGTTGAAAAATGGGTTTTTATCTGTTGAAGTGGGTAAATGTGTATATACAAAGTGCATAAAAAAATAATGTGTAATCATTGCATTGTATGTAGATGATATGTTGATTTTTGGCACTAGCCTAAGTCATTAACTACACATAGTATCGAGAGATTTTTGACTTCACGAGTTTGACATGAAGATATGGGTGAAGCTAAGGTAATTTTAGATTAATGAAGATCACAAGGAATGGGTGATAAGTATAATGCTATCACAAAGACATTATGTTGAGAAAATACTCAAGAGGTTTGGACATTTCGATGCCAAACTTGTGAGTACTCCTTATGATACTAACACCTATTTAATGAAAAATCAGAGGTGATCCTATCAGGTCAAGGCCCAGTATGCATAGATTATTAAAGTCGATGTATTTGATGAACTTTTCTATGAACCTGACATAGCATATCACGGTGTGTAGATTAGTAGATATACATAATGATAATGATCCTTTGGAGTGCATTTGCTTCCCCAGACTAATGAAAGGCTTAAGGGTGCAGTGGAACTATGGTATCTTATGATGGATTTCACCATTTGTGTTGGAAGGATACAATGATGCTAATTGGATCTCTGATTCATATGAGATAAAATCCACAAGCGGTTATGTCTTTACTTTGCGAGGTGGTGTTGTTGCTTGGAAATTATCTAAACAAACCCTCATTGATACTTCTACCATGGAGTCAGAGTTTATAACTCTTGAATCTGCAGGTAAAGAAGCTGAGTAGTTAAGGAACTTCCTATCAAAAATTCCTTTGGGAATGCAGCCGACACCTTCAGTCTCTATGCATTGTGATTGCCAAGCAACAATATCGATTACAAAGAATAAAGCATTCAATGGGAAAAACAGACATATTAATCTAAGACATAAGGTTGTGAAACAATTGTTGAAATATGAAATTATTTCCATTGACTATGTAAAGTCATAAGTGAATTTGGCTGATCTTCTAACTAAACCTTTGGGAAGAAAATTAATTTTGGAAACATCGAGTGGAATGGGACTTAAGCCAATATGAGATTAGCAGTGATAGGAACCTAACCTTTGTGATTGGAGATCCCATGAGGAAGGTTCATATAGGTAATAACAAGTCACTTGCTAAATCCTACTAGCACCAACAAAATTGTCCCTTGCTATGGTGTGGTTATGGTGCTAGAATGCATAATTTGAGAGGATGAATAATATTCTTAATGATTTCATATCCCTTATGAGTGGTACATATAAATATAGTGTGTACTTGATGAAATCACCTATAAAAGTGTAAAGTTGGGCCACTCCCACGAAGTGATATGGCAAAATTTTTAGAGCACTTATGAAATAACCAGGCACGCGCATGGCTTAAACGAGTACAATGACGTTGAACAGCAAGAATTGTGATGTGTAGTACTAATGATAAGGTCCCTACTTTACAATCAAGAATACTCTGGTTCATAGAAGCTATAAGTTTCACCAATACTCTGTAAATTTTCTTATTCATCTATGTTTTGTTCATGGTTCATAGTTCAGTATTGATGATAAGGTCCCTAATTTACAATCAAGTACTTTGGTTCATAGGAGCTATAAGCTTCACCAATACTCTGTAAATTAAATCTTATTCATCTATATTTGGTTTCAGTTCTTGGTAGAACTATAGACCATGAACAAGCTATAGATGAATAGATTTGTTATCTAAATCTTCAGTGAAACACAACCTGGCTGGCTCCCTGCCAATTAGCAAATTAAGGACCTTATCATCAGCATCACACATCACGATTTTGCTGCTCAACGCCGTTGTGCGCGTTTAGTCCATGCGCGTGCCTGATTATTTCATAAATGCTCTAGAAATTTTGCCATATCACTTCATGGGAGTGACCCAACTCCACACTTATATAGGTGATTTCATCAAAATACACCTTCTATATGTACCATACATAGAGATATGAAAATCGTGAAACGCTCAATACTCATCTCTCAGAATATACGTTCCCCAGCACCATAACCCACACCATAGGAAAGGAAGCGATTTATTGGTGCTACGAGGCAGAGTGACTTTGTTAATACCATATGAACCTTCAGCCGTGGGATCTCCAATCTAAAGGTGGGTTCTATCATTGCTAATCTCGTGGCAAGCCTCCCCATTCACTCGATGTTTAATTTTCTTCCCCAGATTTTTGGATGAAGGATAGACAGAATTCGCCTTGACTTCCATAGTCAGCAAAGAAAATAATTCCTGTTCAGCGATTTATTTCACAACCTCATGTTTTAGACGAATATGTCTATTTTTTCATTTGATAACACATTCTTTGCGACCGATGGCCCAACAGCAGCAGATACATTGCGTAAAAAGGGCCGAAGGTGTCGAGCTGCCGACCCAAAGGCTAAGTAGCAACCACTTCGACTTCTTTGCCTCAGATTCAAGAGTTGTAAACTTCAACCTCCATGTGAAAGTAGTGATGAGTGTTTGTTAGATGATTTCCAAGCAACATCACCACCTGCCCAAAAGTAAAGACATATACTTTTAATAATTCCTCATCTGAATGAGAGATCAAATTAGCATGGATGTATCCTTCCAGCACAACGAAATCAGCTATATAGGATACCATAGTTCATGGTACCAAGTATACATCAGGTAGTCTAGCAAATGCGCCTCGATGATGTGAAGTTGTAATGTATGATGTAATCACACACCGCGCACATGTATGTCGGGTCTAAAAATTCATCAAATGCATAAGACTCTAATAATTGTGCATGCTCAGCTTGACCCACAAGGACCTCACCTCGATTTTCATTAAATAGTGTTAACATCATAAGGGATACTCACATTTGGCATCGATTCGAACACCTGCTGGTATTTTCAGCATAATAATGGTCTTGCGATAACGTATACTATCACCCATTCTTGTGATCTTCACATCAAAATACCTTAGCTTTCACCATATCTTTCATGTCAAACTTCAAACTTAGAAATGCTCTTGGTATTATGTACTTACTCGGGCTAATTAACCAGAAATCAATATATCAAATCACTATACAAGCGATGTTACATGCTTTATACGCTGTATATATACGTTTATCCTTCAGCAGAATAAAAACCAGTTTTTCAACGAAACGTCCCTGCTCATGCTGCTATTTAGGTGATTGTTTAAACCATATAGAAGACTGTTTAATTACAAACTTTATTTTCTTGTCCAGAGTATGTGCAACCTTCGAGGTTAGCAACATGTAAGGCCTCTTCCTCTAAATCTCCATTTAAAAGACATTTAAAATCCATTTGATAGATAAAAGTTTATGGATAAAGGTTGTAACATGTAAATTTCTTCCTCTAAATCTCCATTTAAAAAGTTTATGGATAGAAGCCAAACCAATCAAAAAACGAATGGAAGAAATCCTAGTAACAGGAGCAAACATATCAAAATAGTCAACATTTTGTTTTTGCGAAAAACCTTTGGCTACTAACCTAGCTTTATATTTTTCAATAGAACAATGCGGAAAATGTCCTAACACAATCCCTTATAACCAATAGGTTTTCTTTAAGTATTGACTTAACTCCCATGTTTGATTCTTTAAAACTGAATTCAAGCTCAATTTAATGGCTTCTTCTGAAACAATGCGATCAAGCAGAAGAAGAAATCGTTTATAAGAGGGCCGGACTATTTTTCAGTCAAACAAGTATAAGTCACCTCCCGAAAGAGAGCATATTTTTATCTTTACTCATTCTCAGCTTATCGCGGGAAGCTTTCCACTGTCATCCAGTAGTAGGCACATGCTCATCATGCCTGATTTTCTAAATCATTCATGCCCACCAGTGTATGAGAGGCCCAAAAAGTGGAAAATATGTTCAAAAATTCTGCGATGACTCTCCAATGTAGTGGCATTCTAGAACATCACTTTCAAACTTAGAAATCTATAAGTCGCACTATTACTAGCATGCCCAATAAACATGCAATCAAAAAGTCTTTGATCTTTCCTCTTTAGAATCGAGTAATATAACATAACTTAGTTATATATTTAAGGTTAGGTGCATGACATTTTCATAACTCATAGGGTGTCTTACAGTTTTCTTGTATGGAATTCTATTTGTAGATGACATGCAGACAATGTAACTCACCCTATAGGTATTAGGTGCTACTTTGTCTTTCGTAGAGAATTCATCCTGCCTAAGCGTTTTATTCTTTTCTTTGCTCAACTCAATTTGACTCTCAGTGAATAAGAGGAGTCACTTCATGAGTATTCATTCCTTCTCACAATAATCATTTTAAAAGCGGATAATATTTGCTTGCTATCAAATATAATCCTTTTTGATTTTATATCAATTGATTTTCTACTCCAGCACATAGCTTAGAGGCTATATCAAGCTCACATCATCTTTTGTTTGCAAGCAAGAAGCAAACTCTAGTGAACTAAATAATCATCAATGAGTCTCATAGAAGACTCTTACCTCTACAGTAGTTTGTTAAATGCCTCCTAGGCTCCGGAATGAATAAAAGTTCTTTCAATTTTTTGTTTCTTGGTCACTGGCCCACATGTCTTCAATTCTTAAATATTGTTTATTCGCAGCTGTATGCTTCACTTTCGGTCAGGCCAGATTGGCGGTTCGAATCGGTTCGGGATGCTCGTTTAATTATTTTTATTTACCTTTTTATTTAAATTTTCTTTTTCAAAAATGTCGCGACCTGAATCCCCGGCCTGACCCGAATGACGGATCTGAATCGGAGCCCAGTTTACTATGACCTTTTTCATTTATCTTATCAAAACATTTTATTGATGTTATTTCCCTTTAGAGTTTTCAATTACGCGGAAGCATTTTCAAATGGTAGGCCCATAAACGCGTTTGCTCTTATACTGAATTAAGTTTACGAAATATAATTTTAATATCATGCCTTTACAAAATGATATACAAAACAATAGTTAGGAGGTTAAACAACATTTCCGCAAATGTCACACATTCAAAAGAAATGTTATGCATATAATGGAATTTATATATTTATACGCGCAACTCTCTATAGGTCTGCGCTTCTTGATCTAGCCTTCTTTCTCTTTTACTGAAACCCGGCGCAGATAAAACTATACACTAAGCATTTTCCATAACCCAGTGGTTCTCCCCAGTTCTATTCCGATTTTCAAGTTCAACATGACATGCATTTATCAAAAAATCATGCCTTTCATATCAAACTCTCTCGTACTTATTCACATTTCCATGCTTTCACTTTACTACAAATTATTGATCTAATATCAAAATATACAAATCCACATGCAACAAATCATTTAGCAAATCATGGTGTAGTGACCCCAGAAACGCAGTCCGACTGATTGTGGTCGAACGAATCGGGAGGACGCTTAGATTTTATATCACTTTGCTCCAGCGCCGCAGCGATTTCAATTTGGGCAAGCCACATGCTGTTTACATTTAACAAAATACATTTACCCGATGAAGGCATTTCATGCCTTTTCAAAATGATTCTAAAATAGATGTTGAGTTCAGTGTTTTTTACAAAATATCAATGTTTAAAAACAATGGAGTAAAGACTCTGCATATGTCGGAGCATACTCCATGATTCTTTCCTTTATGACTCGCGCTCCTCGATCTTACCTTTTGTCCTGTTCGCCGTGCACTTGCGTGATAAAGCAATCTGACTAGCGTTTTCATGCTTAGTGGTTCTCTAATTAATTCTTCCATTTCAGTTTAAATTAGATCATGCAGTTTACTAAACAATACTTTCAAATCTTTTAGATGATCGATTTGTCGCAATACATATACTTATTTCATATACAATCATTTATGGTTCATTGATCATCCCAAATATACACTTTCATATGCAATAAATAATTTATAACCAAATCATGCATTTCACAATGCTCTTTTCTTTTTCAATCTACAATCATGCTTTTCAATTCCAATATGTCAACAATTCAAATCAATTTAGTTACGCCTTCCGCAATTTAACCTATGTTTCGGTATGAGATACCGGAATCACTTTGCGATCCATTGCGTTCATGACCGATAAAACATTTGTTTTATAACACAGTTTGGTCCCACTGGGCTGTTGACTGGTTATTAAAATCAATTCATGAACACTACCGATACTATCCCGCTGGGCTGCTAATCGGAGTGACACATCAATACATTTGTTCGCAGTACTGCTAATTTGACCCTTATTGGTATACCAATCTATCCTTAATGCGAATTAAACGATTAACATTCTATTAAGGGCGTTCAAATCCTTTATAGCAAAATATAGTACACTATGTACATTTGTATAAATAGTTCATTTTCAATACTCATACAATTTTCATATGCAAACATTTCACAATCAATTGCCTCAAATCAATTGAAACAAATCAATATGCTTTTCTTATGCATTTAGAACACAAACATTTCAAATCTTGAAACGAGAATAGGAGAAGATAGAACAAACCAATCTATCTCTTTCTTTTTGCCTTGTCGTCAATCTCGGTCCTAGGTTAGGTGATCCTCACTGGTCCCTAGCAAATTCACACACATCACATTTAGTGAACTAGCATTAATCACACTTAACGAATATCAAGCTTTGCCTCGGCGGCGAGGTACGGTACGTTTTTCACTTAGTTTCATTCTTAATTGAACCTCCATTAATCATTTATTAAGGTTCCTAAACAATCGGTGTACGAATACGAGGTGTTTGGAAACAAAAATCCGAAATTTGCCCTATATGAACAGTAGCTACGCCATGGCGTACCTGAGTAGGTGCCATTTGGCACCCCGACCTCGCCGCGGCGAGGGCGTCCCATACTACGGCATAGGGCTACACCGCGGTGTGGGTTCCATACGCTGCGACGTAGGAGCCCGATGCCCAGATTTTTCCATTTTGCTCATTTTTGCGATTTTTCTTCAAAAATCCCCAAAAACCCAAAACAAATCATAGGAATTACTCCCAATAACTTCTTAACATCATCCTAAACCAACCATAAGCATGAGAAAAACCCATAGATGGATTAGGGTTTTTTTAACCCAAACACCATTTAAAGAAATCTAGGGTTTGGTTCTTACATTTAATCTCCTTGAATCTTCTTCACCCAAGATGCTTGATCACTTAGAAGCAAGGAATGGGGATGATCTCCTATAAAAACCTTGATTTCTCCTCAACCCTAGCTCTTCTCTCTCTCACTCTCTCTCAAATACGGTTTGTGCTCAAAATGAGCGTTCTAAGACCACATTTGGTCTTATTTACCTATTTAAGTGTAAGGTCATGTTTGGCTTACACACAAATTCCATTTCTCATTTTTCTCCCTTTTGGTCTTCATTTAACTTAATTTATGATTTAATTCACTTTTGCATTTAGGCTCATTCCTATTCTCGAATTTCAGTCCTCATTTACAAAATTCCAAATTTGCCCTTTTCACTGGGTTTATTTCCTGTCTAATCAATTTCATTTTAGCATATAATATTTAATCATACTCACATATTCATTTCACTTTTCACACTTAACAATTTATTAGTTTTCCTAAAATCAAGTTTGCTTAATTTATAAATTCTGAATATATAATAAAATTATTATAAAAATTCTAGGATATTTTTGGGGCGTTGCAATGAGATTCAAACATATACTCTTAAGGACGTATTTAGTTTACAAATCTCATTTTCATTGATCAAAGTTTGTTATCTCACATTGTCTATACAATTCACATTCATGATGGATTCCGTTTGGTGAATTCCGTCCTTTTATCATTCGGTGATGTGCTTACACGTTTCACAATTTCAGTCTCCCATCATGCCGGATGCCGATTGGTGCACCCCGACATGTGGTATTTAAAAGCCATACGCCATCAAGATGGATGTCGATTGGTGCATCCCGCAAAGTGGGACATTTCTTCAATGCCATACACCATCATGACGGATGTCGATTTGTGCATCCCGCCAAGTGGGACATTGGACAATTTCGAGTTGCCTTCATGACGGATTCAATTGGTGAATCCCGCCATGTTGGTTGTTTGGTATCGATTCAATTCAAGATGTCAAGAATTGACCAATTCGTTTACAATTCGATTAATCTTTCACATGCAATTAATCGTCAAACATTTCAATTATCACATTTTCAAATCCACATGCATTTTCGTAATATCATTTCAAAGATATAAGGTCATTCCATATAATCATTTCGCATTTATTCGCATACTACCAAAACACTTGAAATAAGGATGAGGTCGCTGAACAAACCGTTGTCTGGGCCGTTCTTCTTCCCTTCGATCTCGCCTCTAAAGCTGTGTGATCCCCTCACCCGTCCATAGTCAATAACAATTATGCCACTTTTAGTGGATAAACATTTATTATACATTTTTAGTGAATTTTGATTAATCTTCGTTAACGGTTTTGGGTTAAGACAATAAGTCTGCCCAAAGACGAACTCGTCAAGGCGAAGCGAAGCTTAGCCAAGGCGGCAAGGTACGGCGCACTTTTCATTCTTATTTAAGCCCCCAATAATCATTTATTAGGGTCCTCACACTATCGGTGTATGAATACGAGACTTTCTGAACAAAAATCCCAATTGGGCCTCAATGAATGTTGTCTACGCCTGCATGTTGCGCTTCAACAGAAGGCACCCGAGAGCGTGCCTGCACTTCAAACCATGGCGAGGGCACCACGCCGCGGCAGAGGGCTACGTCGCGTACGGGTTCCCTACACTGCAACGTAGGAGCCTATGTGAAGATTCGATATGACTAAGCAACCTAACCAAGAGGGTGGAATTGGTTTTCTCAAAACTTTTTTCAGACACAATAAATCTTTAATTTAAAATGCACAACAATAGTAAATTAAAGAGATAAGGATAAGAGAAAGCAAAACCCGAATTTATAGTGGTTCTAAGCATACAACTGGCTTACGTCCACTTCTCCTCAACCTTCAACCTAAGGGTTCCACTGTCAAGCTCCAACCCGAGCTTCTTTCTTTACACTTGGATTATGGCTCCAATGGGCACCTCTTCAAGCTATACACACTTGAAGTTCCAAGCTCCAATCCCGAGCTTGATTACACTTGGATTTTGGCTCCAATGTGGCTTCTAGCAATTTCTTCAAGCTATACACACTTGAAGCTTTCTCACTTAGGCACAACGAGACACTCTCAAGCTTTCAAGATCTTTCAAATACAACTCAAGCTTTGATGAACACAAAGGTGCACTCTAAAATATGCAAATGTAATGAATGCACTCACAAACTTAGTTTGAGAACTAATACACAAGAGAAAAGATGGTTGAAAGCAAGTGTGTTTCTTACAAATGATCCCCCACACTCTATTTATAGAGTCGATTTCACACTATTCATGGCAATCGCTCACTAATGCTTTATCGCTCACTAGTTGTCGCGACCGCTCACTGTGACGCCGTGAAGTTACCGTCTCATATACTGCATCGTTCATGTATACCTTAATCGTTTCACATATACTATGACTATTCATACGACCAGCTTTTCTTTAAATGTTCATTTTTAGATTTATTTAAATCTAAAGTTTTATGCCTAAACCCCATGTTTTCAAAAGATATGTAATTTTGGATTTGAAAACCGTAGTTTCTGTGGGCAATGCATGATTAATGATGATATCCTAAAGTGCACCAATGCATTCACCTTACATAGACTCCTAAGCTAATAAAATCTTCACTTCATACTTCTGAGCTTGGAATCTTGTTACTTGTCATCTTGGTTCTTTGATTTGAGGAATCCTATCAAGTGCTTGATCAATTTATCATTGCTTTCATCTTTAGCCTCAGATATCTTCATTTGATTCCCTTGGACAATTTCAACATGTCACCCAACTCAATTTAACCATTAGGTAACTAATAAATTTTGGTTTGTTATCATCAAAATCTCAACGAGTATCCTCAGCTAACACCTCCCTTTTGATGATGACAAACTTAGTTATCTAGGATGAGTAAATTCCCTCAAACTAATATCTAAAATAATTGCATAATATAAATTTTAACTAATTCAAACACATGCAATTTACATTCAACACATAAGACAAGCATCAAGGAATGATATAAATGTGGCATTCTTCTTTTAGCACTTGACGACATCTTTCTCCTCTCTTCGACATATCATTTCTCATTTAACTCCTAGATACATATTTAACTCCCCCTTTTTGATGATGACAAACTTTAGTTATTTAGGATGAGTAAATCTCCCCCTCAAACCAATAGTCTAAAAATAATTGCATAATATAAATTTTAACCAATTCAAACACATGCAACTTACATTCAACACATAAGACAAGCATCAAGGAATGATATAAAATGTGGCATTCTCTAAAGACTTCATGCATATCTTTCTCCCCTTTGATACATATCATTTCTCATTTAACTCCTAGATACATATTTTTCTCCCCCTATGGCAACATCAAAAAGGAGCAAGAGACTTTAGACATAAAGGTATCTCCCCCTTTGAAATTACAATTAAGTAAGGGTTAAGAGTTTTAAGGCACAATATTTTTCAAGCAATATTGACACTTGAGTCATTCAAACAATTTTTCACAAAGAGATGACTCCTAATTGTCTTCTAATATTGACAAATTGATTCTCAATTAGGGGCTTTGTCAAAATATCCGCAAGTTGATCCTCGGTTCTAACAAAATCAAGTGTAATATCCCCCTTTTGTGCATGATCTCTAAGGAAATGATGTCTAATCTCTATATGCTTTGTTCTAGAGTGTTGCACGGGATTCTTTGATATGCTAATGGCACTTGTGTTGTCACATTTAAGGAACATGAGAATATGTCAATCCAAAATCACTAAGTGTTTGTTTCATCCAAAGTACTTGTGCACATCCTAACCCCGCAATGTATTCTGGCTCACGTTGACAAGCAACCAATTCTTGTTTCGCTATGCCAAGACACAAGTGGGAGCGACGAAAAATGACACATTCCACTAGTAAGCTTTTTCTATCAATTTTTCAACCACCAACCGTGATCCGAATAGCATATCAATTCAAAATTATCACATTTGGATACCAAAGACCAATATCAATAGTACCTTCAAATACCTAAATATTCTTTTTAAATCAAGATTCAAATGAGATTCTTAGACATGTCAAATCTAGCACATAAGCATACACTATACATGATATCTGCCTACTAGCCATATACAACAAAGAACCAATCATGCCTCTATATTTAGTTTGGTCAACGGATTCTACCTTTTCATCCATGTCTAACTTGGATGGATGAGCCCATAGGGTGTGTTCTCCTCGCTTTACTTCTTCCAAATTGAACTTCGAGATCTCTTATGTACTTTGCTTGATTCATGAATGTTCCCTCCTTAAGTTGTTTGATTTGAAGACCAAGAAAGAAGTTGAGCTCTCCCATCATGCTCATCTCAAATTCACTATGCATAGACTTGGAAAATTCTTCACAAATTGAAACATTAGTAGCAATTCAAATATTATATCATCAACATAGATTTGAACAATAAGAATGTCATTTTCTCTTAGCTTAATGAACAGAGTTGTATCAATTTTGCCCATTTTGAAACCACTAGATATAAGAAATTTGCTTAGCCTTTCATACCAAGCTCTAGGTGCTTGTTTCAAGCCATAAAGTGCCTTTTTGAGTTTAAAAACATGATTAGGGAAATTAAAACTTCCAAACCCGGGAGGTTGTTCAACATATACTTCCTCATTTATGAAACCATTAAAAAAACACTTTTCACATCCATTTGATATAAAATGAAATTTTTTTGACAAGCAAAAGCAAGTAACATTTTTATAGCTTCTAATCTAGCTATGGGAGCAAAGGTCTCTACAGCCAATTCCTCTTGTCGATTATACCCTCGTCACTAATCTTGCTTTATTTCTAATGATTATGCCATTTTCGGGTCCATTTTGTTTTTATATTGACCCATTTTGTGCCAATAACACTTTGATCATTTGGCCTAGGTACTAACTCCCAAACTTCATTTCTTTCAAATTGATTGAGTTCTTTCTTCTCTGTATGAAATTACCCAATTCTCATCTATTATAGCATCATTTAACTTCGTCTAATTTGAGATAAAAGCAAGGTTATTGCAATATTTCTAAGAGAGGATCTATCCTACCCCAATTGGAAGGATTACCTATAATTTGATCTTGTGGATGATTTGTGACAAATTTCCATTCTTTTTGGAAGTTCTTGACTAGATTCTCGTCTCAAGTCGAGAGGTGGAGGGCGGGGCAAAAGGTGATTCTTCCTTATTTGAATCAATCTCTCCTTCTTGTTGATGAACTTTTTATCATCAATTTGCAGTAATCTTCCATGGAGAAGTCCAAACCTACATCATCACACACTTTCTCTTCGAGAGACTCATTAGATTCATCAAATACTACATGGACAAGACTCCCTCTACCACTCATTGTCTTTTTGTTGAAAACTCTATAGGCTTTACTAGATGAAGAATAGCCAAGAAATATCCCAACATTAGATTTTTGCATCAAATTTTCCAAGGTTGTCCTTAGTATTTAAAATAAAGCATTTACTTCCAAATAATTTGAAATAATTAGGTTTCTTGTTTTTCCAAAGTTCATATAGGGTTTTGTCCAACGAGGACCTTATCAAAACTCTATTCAATATATAACATGAAATATTGACCGCTTCGGAAAATTGTTTTCATGAAGCATGGTTCTTGCCATTCTTGCAAAGTTCTATTTTTTCTTTCACCAACCCCATTTTGTTAGGGAGTTCTAGAGCTGGAAAATGTATGTTCAATTCCTTGCCTATCACAAAACTTCAAATGCAACATTTTGTTCCTCTTCATGGTCACTTCCTTATACAAGAAATGGTAAAACCTTCTCATTTTGAATTTTTCACAAAGTTTTGGAAACTCATGAAGACATTATTTTTGGTGAGCTAAAACAAGACTCATGTATATCTAGAGAAGTCATCCACAATCACAAATGCATATGATTTACCTCTTAGGCTAAAGAGTCCTTATGGTCCAAATAAATCCATATGAAGAAGCCTTCAAGAGGTCTTGATGTAGAAATAAAATTTTTGTTTTTAAAAGTGTTTTATTTGCTTTCCCATTTGGCATGCTTCACAAAATTTATCTTTTTCAAAAAGAGATTTTGGGGAAGGCCTCTAAAGTCTATTTTGTTGAGTCAGGTAATGAGATTCATGTTCACATGTCCCAATCTCCTATGCCACAACCAACTCTCATCATGCATGCTAGAAAAACATCTATTATGGCCTTCAAAATGATTTTATCATTTTGAGAATCCTTGATGATACAATGAGAAGATTCAAAAATCACTTTAAAACCTTTGTCACAAAGTTGACTAATGCTTAAAAGATTATGTTTCAAACCATCAACAAGCAAAACATTTTCAATAAGAGATGAAGAGTTGTTACCTATAGAACCATGTCTAATGATTCTACCTTTCCCATTATCTCAAAAAGTCACGTATCCTCCTTTTCTCCTTGTAAGGAATGCAAACTTTGACTCATCTCCCACATATGTCTTGAGCAACCACCGTCCAAGAACCATTTTCCTTCTTTTGATCCCTAAAAAGAAAATCAAGAAGATTTAGGTACCCAAATCTTTTTGGGTCCTTGGTGGTTAGTGACCTTGATTTTCAACCCAAGTCTTTTGACTTAGAAGTTGATGCCTGTGGGATCCATTTCTAAGAGGACAAGTAATTATTAATGTGTCCCTCCTCACCACAAAAAATTGCATATGGTCGATGAACTTTCACTCTAGGATTCTTTGACAAAGTAATTTTTGAAATATTTTTTATTCTTTGAAGTTTTGTATCCTAGCCCCCTTTTATCAAAAATACATTTTTGGCTAGCTAGAATCATTTCAAAAGCCTTTTGTCCACAAGAGAATTTTGAGAGTGAGGATAACAACCATTCATTCTTTTTTGAGTAGTTCTCATTTACCTTTTCAAGAGAAATTTCAAGCTTCAACTTTGAAAATTTTCTTTTGATTTCATCAGTTCCTTTTGAAGCTCAAAATTTTCTTCTTAAGTGAGGTGTTGTTTTCACCAAACTTATAGAGAGCTATAAGTAATTCATCATATTCAAAACTAACTTCATCAGAATCATAATCATAATCGGAATCAGAACTTACCTTATCTTGATCTTCGAAAGCCATGAAGCACATGTTGGCAAATTCATTCTCGCTTTCATCATCGGATGAGTCTTCACTTTGACTCCATGTTGCCATCATAGCTCTTCTCTTTCTTTTGTTGGTTTCAGAGAGTGAGACAATCATATTTGATATGACCCGGTTTCTTACATTTGTAGCAAGTTACTTCTTTTTCTTCTTGAGCTTTGAGCGCAATGCTTTTCTTTTTGCTTTCCTCTTGCATTTCTTTCTCTTGTCTTGCAATCTTCATTTCATAAGTCATCAAAGAACCTATAAGTTCCTCAAGAGGTAGCTCTTTCAGACTTCTTTTGCTTCTCAATAGCTTCCGCTTTGGAATTCCATTCAGAGGTAGGCATCTTAGAATGAATTTAGGATACCTTGTCTTGTCTACTTACCCTCTTCCTGCCTTCAAGACCATTTACAACATCTCAGAACCTATAAATATCTCAACAATAGATCTACTAGGTTCATTTTTGAACATTTCATAATCATTTTCAAGAATTCTAACTTTAGAATCTTTAACTTGGTTGTTCCTTCATGGGTAATTTTTAGTATCTTCCAAATCTCCTTAACCGTTTTACATTGACTAATTCTATTATACTCATTTCTATCCATAGCACATACAAGAATATAAATGGCTCTAGAATTTAATTGAAATTTTCTACTTTCTTCTTCATTATATTCATCAAGGGTTTTTCTTATTTTTCCTCCATCAACATCTTTTGTAGGGAAGGTGTAACCAAATAAGATTGTTTTCATACTCTCCAAATCAAGAGATTCTAAATACCAAGTCATTTTGTTTTTCCAAAATTGATAATCGGACCTGCAAAGAAGCGTGGTTTATTGATGAAAACTTTTCTATGATGAAAGGCTTCGTGTTAGTTTTGGTGCTAGTCATTTTCCTCTTAGACGATTAAATCTTAAAAACAAAATAAGAGGCCTAGCTCTGATACCAATTGAAGATTCAATATGACTAAGCAACCTAACCAAGAGGGGGGGTGAATTGGTTTTCTTAAAACTTTTCGCATTAATATCAAATCTTTAATTTAAATGCAATAACAATAAATTAAAGAGATATGATAGAGAAAGCAAAACCCGAATTTATAAGTGGGTTCTAAGACAACCTCGCTCTAATACGCCCACTTCTCCTCAACCTTCAACCGGTGAGGGTTCCACTAGTGTCAAGCTCCAACCCGAGCTTCTTTCTTTACACTTGGATTATGGCTCCAATGGGCACCTCTTCAAGCTATGCACACTTGAAGTTCCAAGCTCCAATCCCGAGCTTGATTACACTTGGATTTTGGCTCCAATGGGCTCCTAGCAATTTCTTCAAGCTATACACACTTGAAGCTTTCTCACTTAGGCACAACGAGACACTCTCAAGCTTTCAAGATCTTTCAAATACAACTCAAGCTTTGATGAACACAAAGGTGCACTCTAAAATATGCAAATGTAATGAATGCACTCACAAACTTAGTTTGAGAACTAATACACAAGAGAAAAGATGGTTGAAAGCAAGTGTGTTTCTTACAAATGATCCCCCACACTCTATTTATAGAGTTGGATTTTGGACACTATTCATGGTACCGCTCACTAAATGCTTTAACTGCTCACTCAGTTGTCGTAATCGCTCACCAGGACGCCAGAACTTACCGCTCACATATACGTAATCGCTCATGTATACCTGAATCGCTCACATATACCTGCACTCATTCATACGACCAATTTTTTTTCTTTAAATGTTCATTTTAGATTTATTTAATCTAAAGTTTTATGCCTAAACTCATGTTTTCAAAAGATATGTAATTTTGGATTTGAAAACCTGTAGTTTGTAAGTAATGCATGATTAATGATGATATCCTAAAGTACCTAATGCATTCACCTTACATAGATTCCTAAGCTATCAAAATCTTCACTCATACTTGAGCTTAAATCTTGGTTACTTGTCATTCAAGTTCTTTTGATTTGAGGAACTTCATTTCCAAGTGCTTCGATCAACTTCATCATTGTCATCTTAACTCAGATATCTTCATTTGATGCTTGATCAATTTCAACATGTCACTCAACTCAATTTAACCATTAGTAACTAATAACCTTGGTTTGTTATCATCAAAATCTCAACGAGAGGTATCCTTGAGCTAACACTATGTTTGCCTAGTTTTCCAGTTTTCTTCCTCCTTTTTGCGATTTCTCTCCAAAAATTCTCAAAAACCCAAACAAAACATGGGAATCACTCCCAAAGGCATTCTAATATCCTCCTAAACCAACCATGAGCAAAACCCATGGATGGATTAGGGTTTTTCTAACCCAAACATCATTTAAAGAAATCTAGGGTATGGTTCTTACCTTGAAATCTCTTTGCACTTGAAGCCCTAGCCTTTTTCTTCCTCCTTGATCACTTATGCACCAAAAATGAGAAGATCTCCCACCAAAATCACGCTCCTCCCTTCCAAACCCTATCTTCTCCTCTCTTTTGCTCTCAAAAAACTCGCTTAAATGAGCCCTTAAACCACTTTTGGTCTTTAAGCCTTTATTTCCTTAAAGCCTTGCTCGCTTAAGTACAATAAACCCATTTCATTTCCTTTTGCATTTTAACTCTTCATTTCACTTACTTATCATCATTTAATTCACTCTGGCATTTAAGCTCATTCTCATTGCACCCCAGCCTCATTTAACGAATTTCCATTTTTGCCCTTCTTCACTTGGGTATTTCCAGGTTCAATAATTTAATCACTTTAGCATATAACATTTAATCTTATGCTCACATATTCATTTCACTTTTCGCAATTTAACAATTTATCAGTTTTCCCGGAAAAACCCAAGTTTGGCTCAATTTTATACCCGAAATATATAATAAAATACTTATAAAAATTCTAAGGTATTTCATGCATGAATAATCAATATTATTGATAAGGCCTAGAGTTTGTGTAATACCCCAAAATATGCCCTAACAGTTTTAAAATATGTTTAGGGTGTGATATAAGTTAAATCAGAATTTTCAGGAAATAAAACGAGAAACGGAAAAATTATTTCAAGAAGTAAGGGTAAATTAGTAATTTAACAATTCAAAGATTTAATGGTCATAACACTATAAGTTTATATGCCAAAGTATAATAATGAGTTGGCTGAAATGAAAATGAAAGTGAAGATGAGAGGCTATTGTAGAAATAACATAAGTTGCGTGGAGCAAATAGAAAGACGATGATACCAGCGTAATAAAAGGAAAATTAAAAACCAAAAGGCAAAATATCTCAAGTGGTCTCTCATTTTTGGGAGAGTTCATACGGGTAGAAGAAGAGAGGGAGAAGAAGAAGAGAAGAAAAGAAGAAGAGGAAGAGGAAGAGGAAGAATAAGCCAAGAAATGTATGGATTTTTGTACACTAGTATGGAAACTATGATTTTGGTATGAATTTTTGGACTTTTGTATGGAATTGTTTGATGAAGAAGAAACCATAAACCCTTTTTTTTTATGAATTTGGGTCTAAAAGAACCCTACTTGGTATATTGGTTGTATTTTGGACTTGGGTTGGTTGATTGTAATCCTCAATTGAGGAATATTTGTATTAAGGAAATATTGGGGTTTTAGGGAGATGCTGTCAAAATTTCTCCAACTTCGGACGGTCATAATTTCTTCGTCCAAACTCCGTTTTGGATGTTCTGGACTCTATGGAAAAGCTCCTTTTGAGTATAAAATCCATCCATATATAGCTTCTCTGGATAATATTGAAACTCATTAGGTCTAGAAATCATGAAAAACTGTAGGGCTCACGGGTTCTACTGTAGTCACGCTCATGGGAAGCCTTAACTGTGGATGGTCATAATTTCTTCGTCCGAACTCCGTTTTTGATGTTCTTGGACTCTAAGAAAAGCCCTTTTAGTCTAAAATCCATCCATATATAGTTTGATAATATTGGAACTCATATTGGGTCCATAAATCATGAAAAATAGTAGGCCCTGCTGTTTCTGCTCGTAGTCACTGTTCATGGGAAGCCTCTAACTTCGGATGGTCATAATTTCTTTCTCCGAACTCCGTTTCAGATGTTCTTGGACTCTATGGAAAGCCCTTTAAGTCTAGAATCCATCCATATATAGCTTGATGAAATTGGAATGATAATAAATAGCTCATAAGCATACATGGTAACAATAGTTATTCATGCATATAATGAGATATGAAAAATGCAAAGATACAAATAAATAATTGTAAATATCGCATATGATCACCGGATGACAATAATTATTCGGGAATAAGAGATATGTACCAAACATAAAATACACATGGATCAGCTCCCGCTGTATCCTGGTAAAGGATAGATGGGCATGCCGATTAACAGTACGCCAATCTCATCCCCAAGTCCGAAACATATCGACGGGCTTGGCCCCGTTTGTCACACGCCGGTCCTTATAGATGGTCGTTGTTTCGCATTAATGATAACAAATACTTTCTGACCCTTATAGACCATTGTTTCGTACAGTGAGTATAGCACCTTCGGGCCCTTATAGTTTCCTTTATCCACTTCTAAGGTTTATGCAGACATGAAACGTGAAACAAATGACTTGAATATGACATTTGAAATGATATGATGTGATAAGAGAAGCATAGCACCGCTATGCCATGACAAATATATCGTGACAAGAACATGAAGCAAAGTGTAAAATGATATGAAATGTATATGAACATTGATAAGAAATGAAACATGATATGATAAGTAAATATGAGATATGTATAAGCATGTTTAAATTATATGATATGTTAGATGTGTATGCATATGTATAGAAATGTGATGCTGATTCAATGTTAGTGGTCGTCTATTTAGCTCATTCCCACTAAGCCGTGAAAAGCTTAGCACAGGTTTTCATCCATGTACGTATGGAAGCAGAGGCAAGAAGGTCGGGACAACCCTCATCAGTCTCCAAGGTCAACACATAGTTAGATGCCCACCGGAAGATTTTTTTGTCTATTTTGTATATGTAATATTCTTTTTTGTTGTTCGTAAACAAACGTAAAGTTTTTGTATAAGTCGAACACTCCCATTTGTGGATCTTGAATAAATTTTTGAAATTCCGCCGCTACAAAATATATCTCAAGATACATGCTTATTAGTGTATGAATGAACAAAGAGTAGTGCATGTGTTGTAAAGGTGAACAAAGGACACCGCCCTACATCGCACGTGGGTGGCGGGTCGGGGGTGTCACAGTTTGCATTTTCTTAATATATTCACTACTCACATGTCCTAATCTAGCATGCCATATCATGTATCGGTATGTCGACAACCTTGCTTCGCTGCGGTGTCCGCCCCCGTAGTCGGGATGCATGATTTCTAATGAACAACAAACTTGCCACTCCATGCATATCGAGAGTGGAGTATATCCGTTCTTGCCAGCGTTTGAAATTCTGTCCAGAGAAGACCTCAATCCTAGAGATATCTAGAAAGGGTTTCGCGTAGGCAGGAAGCACAAGAATGGGTGGTGCAATAGCAATGGCTGGGGATCGTGATCGAGGTGAGAGAGCTGGCAAATGAAGGAGTCGCAAAGTGGGAGGAGTTGTTGTTGAAGCTCCGACAGCGGGGGCAAGGACTGTAGCATTGGTGTCCATGGTCAAATTCCTAAGATTGATGAAGATGCACTCAGAAGGCCTAAAAAGAAGAGAACGACAAAGAGCATATGTGAGCGTAAATGTGAACCCGAAGATCGATGGACGGCAGCCTGGTCTGTTGTGCCTAAATCAACAGTAGGTTGAGACAGTCAAACCGAGGCGTGTATAAACACCGCTCTCTTAGGAATTTGATTCTGCATCACACGCTCTTTCGAAAGGTAAGATGAGCTCGAACAGAACAAATTAAAGGAGAAGAAGAATCTAGATTTAAAGTCAGCAGAAGAAAAGAGGTTGAAAAAAGTATATTTCGAACTTAGAACCCATTTGAATTTATAGGCAAAATTATGGTTGTTGGCCATTAAGAGGATTTAATTTAAAACATTACGAATTAAATGCAAACTTAATTGTCAGAATTAAAACGAAACGTTTTGAATTAAATGCAAACTTAATGGTTAGAATTTGAATTCAAAATAAACCCATAAAAGACTCTCTTTTTTTTCCATGTGGGACAACACCTTTTTGAAAACTATTGTTTACTAACAATCGGTTGAGAGTGGGTGGGTAGGTGTCTTTGGGCTTGAGGGGCTCCGACCTGTTATCCTTCCACTGAAGAGAGCGGGAGGTGAATGTTGCTCTATGAAACCAGCCTCACGCAGTGCCCTCCACTCTAGGAACATTGAGGCCCAAACTTTCGTCGGGCTCGCCAAGCCCAACTCAGAACTTAAAATGGATAAGCCAGATGAGTCACCCCATCAAGTCCTACCAGCCCAACTAAACCAATCTCCAACCACGCTATAGTCCTCACTCGAGTTATAACCCCGACTCAAATTCAGATTCAGATGCTAACTGGATCTCTGATTAAGATGAGATAAAATCCATAAGTGGTTATGTAAAACCTAGGAAAATTCTAATTTTCTGAAAAATGGTAAAACGGTAATTTCGGTCAAAACTCGAAATTTTTCTAGATCTCGGATGACCAAACAGACTTCACTTTTGAAATCGTCTCACGAAATCTAGCTACCACGTCGAATTTCGTCAAATTTCGAGACAGACAAAATTTCACGTTTTTCGAGGCACCGGGTGTCGGGTATCGTATAATGGCTTGTGAGAGACATGTGATGTGACAAAAGTCACCTACTACATGTACCCATGTGAGACATGTTGCATGATTAGTGAGATGATGAGATGAATGGCTTAGATTAAGCCATGTGTCAAAAATCTAAAACTTAAGGATATGGATTGAATTATTGAAAAGTTAAATGAATAAGACAAAAAGGAGAATAGTTTTCTTCTCCAAAGGGCTGGAAATCGCAAGGAGTGGGAGTTTGAGATTTGCAGAGAGAAAACGTGACTTCTCTAGATTTCCGCCGTCGACCTTCGCTCTCGACGGAGCAAGAAGCAAATTCCGCTTGCTTAGCGAGGGCTACGCGTGAGCACCTCGATTTAGTGGAGTTCGACAACCCAAGAGGTAGGGATCTTTTCCTACTTGGTTTATTCTTTGGTTAAGAGTCATTTTATGGATGTGATTTGTCGAGGCCCTAAGGTCGTGGTTATCGCCTCAAAATCTCGCGAACCGAGTGAACAAATCCCTATCAGAAATACGTGGAACAAAGTGTCGACCCGAGGGTTTCACTGTTCACGTGATTGTTTGTGTGATTTTTGTGTTGTTGAGTGATTCAAAATGAATTGCTTTGATTTGTTATTAGCCCATGTGAGCTAATTTTGGTGTTATTGATTGTGAATTGAATAATATGAATTATGTGAATTAATTATGTTAATATATGCATATAAAAATATATTAGCATGAATATTTTGGAATTGGCATAATGCATTCCATATGCACCGGGGCACCTAGATGGTAGGTGTGAGTGTATGGCATGAAATAAATGAAAAATGGAAAATGATTGTGAAAGGAATTTCAAGGAAGATTTTCCTCGAGAATCAGCTTTTAAAGAGTTTCCAATGGGGCTTCATCTCTAGGTGGACTCCATGACTCCTGAGAAACATCCAAAGAATTCGCTTGAGGGTCCAATGTATTACCGAAATCCTCAGAGGTTTTCGAGAACAAAAGCTTTTGTTTTGAAAACTCAGAATTTTACTCACATTTGGCTTAGGCATGTGCAGGAGCTCTGAGAGGACTTGAGACATGAGATCAGCATGTAGACATTCCAAGTAGGATCATGGATGGGCTTTGAGTGTGATTGTTTCACATAACATGTACTTAGGTGGGATCCCATGTAGGGAAATTATCACTACTGGCATTGCTCACCCTGTCAAGGGATCACTATTTCAGCATGTGAGTGTATAAGAGGACGGCGCCACTGGGGAAAGTCAGCGCTTAAGAAAGCCGAACAGGGCTTTCAGATTTTCATTTTGTATAACATGTATTAAAATTGTAAATCTTAATATATGTTTGAATGAAGAGTGATTTATTAACTCTTGAACCATGTAATATAGTTGGTTAGGATATATTTTCAGGAGTATTGATGTCGGCCCATGCGGGCTATTTTATCATTTTTATCCTTATGTGGACCCTAAGTGGTTTGTAAAATGTCGACAAAGTTGTGTATCTTGGGTAGAGCTCAGATAGCCGAGACTCGTCGATTATGAGCGTGCCTAAGTTACCCGACATCCATGAATATTTTACGGGTTGACGGGTTGTCAATGGACCCCCGAGAAATGGGGCGTCACAGCTTGGTATCAAAGTTGTGATGAATACCTAGGGCTTGATGGGCACGGGTAGATCATGCATTCATTGTGAATTTGATGATTGATGTGTGATCATGTGTTGTATGAATTTGTAGGAATCAGGTGTTTGGTGAATAAGACATAGGAAAAATGTTGAACACTAGGTTAGTGTGAGAACAAGTTGTCGAGAAATTCTCAAGTAAAATAAATTTTAATTAAATGAAAAAATGTGTATCAAGAAATTTTTTCGAGGTTTTACAGCAGTAAACCTGGAAAATAAAATAAAATAAATTTTAATGAATTTATTTTTTTCTACTGGAAAATGAAAAAAAAAAAAAAAAATGTGTCTTCCAAGTGGTAAAACAAAATGAAAAAAACAGAGAAAAGAGAAGCAGACTGAAATCCAAGCACGCCCATTTTGCGGCCGGGTCACGATACAGCAGATTGTATCGTGACACAATAAGGCTAGGCAAGCACCAGGGCAACGCAGCAGGAGTGCATGGCCGGCCATGACTTGGCCAATGAGCACCGCCGCCAGGCCGCGATACTACCGAGATACTCGACATACTCCCAGCCGCGCCTCGGGTCGGAAGGCGGTCATGATACAATCGTTTGTATCATGACATGAGGGAGGTCTGGTTGCTCGATGTGTAGCGAGACAGACCACGACACGACCCTGCGATACGGCCGGGCATGCACCAGGATACGGCTGGGAGTAGCGCGACACGGCCGAGGAGGCTGTGACACGACGCGCAACACATGTATGGCCATACACAGCCTTGCGGCACGTCATAAGGACACCCGCCGCGACATGGCCGAGAGGAAGGCCACGATGCACCTAACCTTAAATATGTGAAAGTGTGGGGGTGTCTTGTCAAGGTTATGTTACCTGATCCTAAAAAGAGGAAAATATGATCAGCACTTTGATCGTACGTTTAATGTGGGTATGCTAGTAATAGTGCGGCTTATGGATTTCTAGTTTTGAAAAGTGATGTTCTAGAATGCAACACTATTATTGAGACAAAAAATGCAAAAATTTTTGAACATATTTTTCCACTTTCTAAAAAAATTTATTGTATACCCACAAGTGTGAATGATATAGAAAACTCATATAATGAGCTTGTGCCCACTACTGTGGATGATATGGAAAGCTCTCATGATGAGGTTAGAAGGAGTAAGATAAAAAAAAAAAAAAAAGGTTTCCTTTGGAGATGATTTTTATACTTATTTGATTGAAAATGAACTGTCCTCTTATTTTGAAGCGATTTCTTCCTCTGATGCATTACTTTGGAAAGAAACCATTAAAACCGAGCTTGAATATATTTTAAAGAATCAAACATGGGAGTTAGTTGATTTACCTTTAGGAGCAAAACCTATTGGTTACAAGTGGAATTTCAAATGAAAATATTTGTCAGATGGTTCTATTAAAATATATAAAGCTAGGTTAGTAGCCAAAGAATTTTCTCAAAAATAAAATGTTGACTATTTTGATACGCTTGCTCCTGTTACTAGTATTTCTTCCATTCATATTTTGATTGCTTTAACTTCTATCCATAAACTTTTTATCTATCAAATGGATGTTAGAACAACCTTTTTAAATGGAGATTTAGAGGAAGAAATTTACATGTTACAACCTGAAGGTTTTATTACACCTGGACAAGAAAATAAAGTTCATGAGAAATTTGATAATGCTTTGTTGAAAAACGGGTTTTTATCATTTGAAGTGGATAAATGTGTATATACAAAATAGAATTCCTTTGAGAATGCAGCCAACGCCTTCGGTGTCTATGCATTGTGATTGCCAAGCAGCAATATCGATCACAAAGAATAAAGCATTTAATGGGAAAAATATACACATTCGTCTAAGACATGAGGTCATGAAACAGTTATTGGAAGATGAAATTATTTCCATTGACTATGTGAAATCAGAAATGAATTTAGTCGATCCTCTGACTAAACCTTTGGGAAGGAAATTAATTTTGGAAACATCAAGTGAAATGGGACTTAAGCAAATATGAGATTAGTAGTGATAGGAACCCAACTTTTGTGATTGTAGATCCCATGAAGAAGGTTCATATGGGTATTAACAAGTCACTTGCTAAATCCTGCTAGCACCAACAAAAATGTCCCTTCCTATGGTGTGGTTATGGTGCTGGAATGCATAATTTGAGAGGATGAATAATACTCTTAATGATTTCATATCCCTCATGGGTGGTACACATAAATGCAGTGTGTACTTAATGAAATTACCTATGTAAGTGTGGAGTGGGGCCGCTCCTATGAAGCGGTATAGCAAAATTTCTAGAGCACTTATGAAATAATCAGGCATGCGCATGGCCTAAACGCGCACAATGGCGTTGAACAGCAAGAATCGTGATGTGTGGTTACGATAAAGAGTACTCTAGTTCATAAAAGTTATAAGTTTCACCAATACTCTGTAAATTAAATCTTATTCATCTATGTTTGGTTCATAGTTCATTGAACACAAAATTTAAGGCACTTACACCTTCTTCCAAATTCCAAACAAAGTGTTTTTATTTTTTTTTTTTTTTTTTTGTTGAATGCAACCATCTTTTTTAAAAGTGTGGGGTATTGTTAGTAAACAATAGTTTTCAAAAAGGTGTTGTCCCACATGGAAAAAAGACAAAAGTCTTTTATGGGTTTATATATTAAAACCCAATTATGGGCTTGTATATGACTTGAGAAAAGGAGAGCTCTCACGCGCACAAGAAATGGGTCGAAAGCCCGATTCAAGCAAATCGATGAATTTTCACCCCTCCCCCTTGCGCATGAATAAACCCGACAAATTCCGCTGCTTTTGTAATTAAATAAAACCTTAGTTTCGAGTATTCCAAAATCAAACGGCCCAAAGTAATAAACGCAAAGAAATACAAAACCGCTGATTTTGAATTCAAATTCTAAAATTATGTTTGTATTTAATTCTAAACGTTTTCAATTAATTCCAAACATTTTTCATTTAATTTATTCTTAATGGAAAAATGTTTTGGATTAATTAGTCTTAATGCCAAATGGCTATATGTTTGAAATTCAAACCGATTTCTGCTTATAAATACAAAATGGGTCTTGATATTATAGGACACCTTTCGTTCCCCACCTTCCCTTTTCAACTTGGAATATTCATCTTCATCTTTGCTGTTCCCGACCTAGAATTCCTCCTCGAATTTGAATAACTATTGTATCCTGAGGAATTAAATTCCTAAGGACAGTGTTTTATACATGCCTTAGCATATTTTTTTCTCTCCAACATACCAGGTTCACCACCAGTCCCTGCTGCCGCTGCTATTGTGAACCAAGCCTGCTGCTGCTGCTACTTTGCAACAACCATGTTTCTACTACTGCTTTGCGACGACCATCTTGCTGTTGCTTTGCAACAAGCATGTTGCTGCTGCTTCTACTGTACACCGAGCCTACTGCTTGCTGCTGTCATCTTCTGTTTCCAACCGTCTGCAGCCTTCAATTTTTGCTAACATTTGCATTACATCATTATAGTATTATGTTCTCATGAAAACTTGAACTTTATCCCTTCCTTATACCTCGCCCAATCCTTAATCACAGAACCGGGCCTCATTGACAAATGTATAGCCAGGGACGGAAATGTCGGCTGATATTTTGGTTATTGGTGGAGCCCGATAGAATATCCTCCACCGATAGTCAGTTAGAGGTCATTTCGGTCAATTATCGTTAATTTCTTCGATATATCGACGATTTATCGGTATTTCACCAATATATTGGGAAATATCCTGATATTTCGGCCTTTTATAGGTAAGCAGCCTAAAAGTTTTGAAATTTTGAGGCTTTTGGATTTCAAACCTTGGCTAAAAACATAGGTTGTGTAAAACCCGAGAAAATTCAATTTTCTAAGAAAGGGTAAAACGATCATTTCAGTGGGAAAATCTGAAATTTTTCTAGATCTTGGATGATGAAACGAACTTCACCGTTGGAATCATCTCACGAAATCTAGCTACCACGTCAAATTTTGTCGAATTCCAAGACATAAGGAATTTCACATTTTTTGAGGCACCGAGGGTAGTACGAGACACTTGGCACGTGTTGAGTTACTGACACTGTGCCATGTGTCAAGTGCAGGTTAAGTCAAATAAACAGCTCAAGTGGGACCCATAAGATACATGTGGCAACACATGATTAGATGGAAATCCAAGGTAGATGGATAAGGTGATAAGGGTAATCCAAGGAGCCAATAGGAGAGTGACATGTGGCAAGAGAGGACATCCCACTTGACTTTAGACCAAACAACTCGGTAGGAAGAGAAAGAAGAGAAGAAAGGGAAAATTGAGAGAAGAAGAAAGTAGAGAGAGGCCTCTTACCTTCTTTAGATTTTCTCCGACGATCGAATCCGGCTGCCTCTGGATCAAGAAGAAAGTGTTTCCTCACAAGAAGAGTTTCCAGTAGAGACCGAAAACGGGGAGTTTCGACAAACTCCAAGAGGTAGGTCTTCTCCTACTTTGGTTACTTTCTACCCTAAGGGTTGTGTGGTGCTGTTTTGCCTCAAGGGGAACATTTGGTTGCATTTTGAACCATGGGAAGTTACCCTATTTTGATCATACGCATTAGCTGGACTTTAGGACTGGTTTTTAGGTGGAAATAAAGGGAATTTGGCAATGAGTCCTTCAGGTAAATTGTAGCCACATCAGTGAAATTGATGTTAGGCTTTTGAATTTCCCAAATTGGACCTCAAGAGTTTCAAGCTATGGTCTCTGCACCCTAAATAGTTTAAGTGTAAGGGCTAGTAGGTTAGGTCAACTGCTAGCGCTGTGGCTACCAAATTAGCTTATAGTGGCTACCTACTAGCTGTTAGGGCTGCCGGCTAGAGGTTGGTCCGCTAGCCATGGTTAGGCTGTCGGCTCGTCAGCCGCCCACACACCAAGTCACCCTACTTAATCCGGCTAGTCGACCATTAGCTGGCCATACAACCCACTAGGCTTACAGACACCTACGCTTCACGTTAAGGTCGCTAGAGGTTAGGACAGATGGCTAGCTAAGGTCACCGCTAGCGCTTAGGGGATGTCGGCTAGTAAATAGGGCTGGGCCGCCTACTAGGGCCGGCCTACTGTGGCCGATCTATGTGAGGCCTTCAACTTCGGACGGCCATAACTTCTTCGTCTGAACTCCATTTTAGGTGTTCTTTGACTCTATGGAAAGCCTATTGAGTCAAGATTCTAGCCATATTCCTATGGAGGACAGCAGGTGAGCATAACCTACTAAAATCTTCATTTTCCAAAGCTCTTTGGGCCAATTATTTAGCCGGTAGAAATTTGTCGGCTAGGAGCGCTATTCTTGTGTGACCTCGACCAGACGGCCATAACTTCTTACGTCGAACTACGTTTGAGTGCTCTTAGACTCTATGGAAAGACCATTGAGTCAGATTCTAACCATATTACTGGAGGATGGATGAGCATAACTTTGATGAAATCTATGTTTCCCGAGTTTGCTAGATGGTAAGAATTTGTAGGCTAAGTGGCCTATTCATGTGGCCTCCGATGACGGCCATAACTTCTTAAATGCGAGCTCCGTTTCAGGTGTTCTTAGACTCTATAGAAATATCATTGAGTCAATATTCCAATCATGTTCTTTTAGAGGATGTTGGTTGAACATAACTTTTCTGAAATTTATGTTTTCCCAAAGGTACTTCTTGACTAGGTGGCTATTATGTGGCCTCCCGACTTGATTGGCCATGCTTCTTAAATCAGAACTCGTTTGGGTGTTCTTGGACTCTATGGAAATCCCATTGAGTCAATATTCCAGATATGTGCCTATGGAGGATAGTGGGTTATCATAACCTTGATAAAATCTATGATTTTCACCAAGTGTGCAGGTTGCTTGGTTGTGTCGATGAAAATAATCGGGCTTGGACATGACCATTGCATGACATGTTGTAGGCTATTGTATTGGGTAGGAATTTCCATGAGTTAGCCTAAAGAAGGCTACATGGCATCATTGTTTAGTCATGGATTGATGGATGCTAATATGCTTGATATGATATATGTGTGTATATATCTTGGCATGAAATATATGGAAATTATATGTTTGTAATATTTGTTTGCATGGAAATTGACATGAAGTATAACTTATGAGAATGATCCATGTAGTATGCATCATACATATGGCTTATGAGAAGTGCGGTGACATTAGCATTGCGCGCCTGCAGTGTCGTCAGCGTCGAGTCGGGTGTGGGTGCATAGAAACGGTTAATTCACCATTCTTAGTGAATGTGTGTGAGCTCAAAACGGATGCGTCCATTTGAGACTCACGATGGTATAAAATGAATAAAACAAATGAAAATAAATTACTCTGTGTTGGGCGGAGCAAGAAGGGGGTCGTTAATCTCCTTAGGTGAAAAGCCTGGAACTTTGGGTGTAAGAGACTCGTGGTGTGATCAAAATTTTGTATGGTGTAAGAGACTGGCGTGGCAATTTGTATGGGTATAAGTGATCGTGGCGTGAGCGAGAACATGTTGCCCCGAGATAAGACTGATTAACCTTACATAGACTTGAGTTGTGTGATAGAATTCGGGATTGACTGGATTAATTGCCCATTTGGCACTTCTGGAGAGTCTTGGTGGCCGTGATGGGGTTCGGTATCGTGTGTCATTGGTACCCTCTGGTGGCCCGGTCGTCACACTTGGCATAGGCATGTGTGAGGGAGTCAATGAGTGACTCGGGATAATGGGAAGAAAGACATTCCATGCATGATATACGGCGTTCGTATGACGGTTTCCGGCTTGGATGTGTATGGTTGGTTTGATCCTTTGCGTGAGCACCGGTGGGAGTAACCCTTGTAGGAAGTGTGTCTTGGGGGCTGCTCGCGTTAATGGGACCAGCTTTCAGTGCGTGAGAAGGCGGTGCTCCTTCGAGGCGTGTGAGTCTGAAGAAGGTCGGGTTGTAGCCTTGAGGAAGCATTTTTGTAAAATATATTAAGAAGGAGATAATATATTTTTAATATATTACTGGCATGTAAAAGTGTAAAAGAGTTGTACTTCAAACTCTTGTGAAATATTATAAGAAATCGGTTATTTGTAAGAAAATTATACATAAATGGGTCTCGATATATGAGACATGTAAGTGTGATATCGGGGACTCGATATACGGAGTTTTCTGCTTGAGATTAATGGGTTCATTAGTGGGACCCTCGAGATAGGGCTTCACGGAGTTGACTCCTCATTTCCCACCAAGTCAGATGTTGCTTTCATTACATTTGAGATTGCAAATGTGGTTATAATCTATTCTACCCATTTCACATTTTTGGCAGTTCCAACAGTATCACTTCCATTATTTTCAAAATAATTATTTCACATTTTCCAAAAAAATTAAAATTTAAAAATTAATAAAATTATAATATTTTAGAGGTAAAATTGATTGATAATATAAAATGATAAGATAAATTTTAATTAGAATTAATATCAATATTAAAATATTCTCATCACAACTATTAAATTTCAGAAAACTAACACCATAAAATATTTTGTATGCATCATAAAAATAATTTATTTATTATTTTAAATCTGATCATTATGTTTTAACAAAAATAATTGAAGTAAAAATATAAAATTAATTTTATTTGTTAATAAATAAATAGAAGTCTAGTTAAGAAATTTCAAAAAAATTTTAAAGTTAATTGATATTATCATATGATTTATATGATATCTCATTTAATATTATAATATCAATATATTGATTTTCATTATCTCTACGTAATATTAAGTAATAATAAGTAGAAAATAAAATAATATTTTATTTAATATCTTAATATCTCAAATATATATATAAAAAGAATAACGCGTCAATTTAATAATTAATGAGTATTCAAATAATCTATTTGATTTTATTCTTAACCTATGATGGATCAATTCTCATTATTTATATAAATAATAGTCGTATCAATAATTATAAATGTATTTATAAATGTATGAATTAAAATAATTACTCATAGAATAATATTAAATTACATATTTAATTTAGTAATATTAAATAACTCTAATATTATGACGCCTCAACCCGGTTCCTCGTGTAAAGAAAGGGTATTTACAAATAAAAATTATAAACATTAACTTACAAAGTATCATATTACAAAATAATATCATACCCACCCATTGGAGAGATCAACACTCATTCTATTACGTTATATACAAAACTTTCATTACATTTTTCTAAAAATATATAGTACATTATTTATCAAACGAAAACATCATTGATGGGCACTACTACTATAATATTGGCGCTTTGCGTGTGGGGCGTCCCCTTACTATCAACGCGCGCCGATGTTACGGATAAACACCATGCTGACGGCTTTGCCAAGCGAGTGGGGATCCCATAAATATGGGCCGATCACTATAACGATGCGTCACAAACACATCAAATGCATCTAACTATACATATACATATACATTTAACGCTTATCACTAACATTTCAACATAAGGTAATAAATCATAACAATTCCACTAATTGATTTATTTGCATATTTCATTCATTAATCTTTAGCCTTCTGAAGGTTATACTTCATGTCTCTTATATCTTGTAAATTTATAATTTTCCGCACATTTTTCATTTCATGTAATTTCCATGTTTTATGTCTTTTATAAACATTACAAAATTTTTATCTCATCTTATGTCATACATATTCCAAAGTGGATTATAGGTGGAGCGTATGTACCTAAAGGTATATCATTTGTATGAGATAGTGATTTATAAACTAACCTCACCCAGCATTGTATGACCCCAAACGAGGATTGCTGTAATGATCAGAAGCGGGATCAGGTAATCATGTCGACGAAGCAGGTCACTATGTCTATGAAGCGTATGCTGCAACATTGTTATCCCTATAGGCATCCCTATCTATCCAACTATTCGGTTATAAGCAGACAATATGTTTTATTATGTTTCCTTAACAATCTTTCAAATATCAAAATATATGTCCCATATACATGAATAATTATTGATATCCTGTATACATATGGGATATTCACTGTCAATTATTCTCTTGAACATATGAAATAATTTCACATATTTCTTATGATCATTTGACTATATTCTATGATTCTTCATATAACAAAAATACAAGTACTCTTCTTCACAGGATCAGAGTTCATACCATTTCGTATCTTATATTTATCCTATATCATGTAACATTAATTTATATAACTTTTATAATATTTTCATTATTACATACTCATAACTAGGCACATATCTCTTTTTATTGGTCTTCTACAATGTTTAAGAGACATCTAAGTGTCTCGAGGTCACCTGAGGAGAGAAGACAAGAGGGTCAGCTTCTCCTGAGCAAGGGTTCGTCGAGCCGAACCTTAACTAACTAAAAATAGAGCTCCCCTTTTGTGAATTTTTTGGGTACAATGGGGTCAAAATCTAATTACACTTCCCTCATGGAAGTTGTTCTCCTAGAAGTCTAGTTTACCTAAAAATTGGAATCATTGCATTTGGATCAACCTATCCCAAGATATGACTAAAACACTCAAGACTGGTCTGGACGAACCTTAGCCGACTAAAAACAGAGCTCCACTTTGATGAATTTCTAGATACAATGGGATCCAAATTTGAATACACTTTCTTCATGGAAGTTGTTCTAAAAGAAGTATAGTTTACCCAGAAATTGGAATCACTCATTTTGGATTAACAAAACTTAAGATATGACATAAACACTCAAGGCTGGTCTGGTAGCCAGTCAAAACCGAGAACTGGAATTGAATTCCAAATTCAGGGCTCATAATACCATAATTTGACCTGGTGGTCTTCTGAATATTTAAAGCTACTGGTCTTAGGATTCTCCTCCAATTAGAATCATTCCATTTGGAGGTCTCTAGGCCAAGATATGGCCAAAACAAAAACATGGGTTTTATAAAAAATTTGACATCAAATCCCTTAAAATATCTCATGTTTCTTTACACATTTTTACATCAAACTCTTAAAACAAAATCCACAACACTAAATGAGTTGAGTCAGACATGGAACAACTAGGCCTGGCTTCTTCTTTATCTCTTACTCCATGTTCTTCCGCCTCTTGTTTCAATAGATCTCGAATTGAAAGAAAGCAACGAAAATGGCTCTTCTCCTCGAGGCCCGTAAGCTACAGCTCATTTCTCCAAACACCCAAAATGAGAACTCCTCTTCTCATAGACCAATTTAGTCTTATCCCTTTTTGTTACAAGAATATGTTTGGCAAAAAAATCTCATTTTGGATAAACTCTTTCTTTTTTGCATTTTAGTCCATCTTCATTTTATCATTTACAAATCACTTATCACAAATTCTAATATGGCATAACATCATTTAACTTAATGTCTCTTAAGTCATTAATTTGCAATTGACCATTATACCCTTGACTCTTAGATTAATTCTGGGTTTATCGTTTTTCACTCTTAGCACTTAAATTCTGGAAAAATACAAATTTTACTTTTATTATACCTCTAAATTGTAATAAACTACTAAGGTATAATTTTGGGTGTTACAAATATATGTATTTGACTTATTTTTAAAAAATTTCGAAGCATTTCTATTAAATTTATATAATTTTATCTTTTCCGATATTTTTGTAAAAATATCCACATATATTTTACCTATATTTATTATATATCCATAAAATCCAATTATCGATATATCGTATTCTGGATTTTGATCCTTGGCGTGACACTGAGCAGAATTAAGTTGACAACGAGTCAACCGCGGAATATTCGTGGACGTCGTGTAACCCGACACCACTGTAATCGGCGAGTCTCCTTTGTATGGGAGCTCTACGCAGTCTGAAGCAATGTCGCAACAATTAACAATGACCACCTGAGGTCCACATGTAAAGAGTAAAATAATGGCCACTTGGGCCCATGCATATGTCGCAAAATACATCAACTATATGCAATAGTTGAGTTAATAAATTACTCTTTACCAAACATATATCAAAATTTAGAGTTTTAATACATGTTATACAAAGCGAATAAAGAAAGCCACAACGGCTTTTCTTATGTGACCTTTAGTGGCGTCATCCTCTATACCTCCTTGTACTGAAATAGTGATCCCTCGACGGGGTGAGCAAGCCAATGATGATAATTTCCTCGTGGGTTACTCCCCACCCTAAGTGCACATGCCATGGCAAACAATCACATCAACAATTACATGAACCTACTCGAGATATCTACGTAGTAGATCCAAATTAATGCGAGTTCTCCGCGACTCCTCATATGCTAAAGCCAGAATGCGAGAAGTAAAATATCCGATTTTTCAAAAAAAGCTTTTGTTCTCGAAAACTCACTAAATTTCGAGTAAATACCATTGGACTACCCTCAGAAGGCGAGATGCTGGATGTTCTCCAAAGCAGTCATGGTCCTCATCAGTGATCTATTAGACTGACTCTCGAGCGATTCTTCGGAGAAAATCTTCCTTGAAATTCCTTTCACAAACATTTTCGTTTTCTTTCAATTTCATGTCATGCACTCCTCCCACAATGATACAGGTGCCCCCGATGCATATGGAATGCATGATGTGTCAATCCCAACAAACTCATGCTAATATATAAAAACATGTATATACTAACATAATTAATCCCACATAAATCATGTTATGCAAATTCACAATCAATAACACCAAATTAGCTCACATGGGCTATTAACAAATATAGCCAATTCATTTTGAATCGGCTCAGCTGTCGCCAAGTCGCACCAAAATCCGCGTCACTTATTCACGTGAGCAGTGAAACCCTCGGGTTGTAGCATTTATAAGCCTAACAATGAGATTTTCTCCACTCGGTTCAAATGTTTGAGGAATGAAAACACGAATTTATCTAGCGAGCATGCTGCTTAGTTTACGTAGACAACGAAGAATAACACAAGTAGGAGAAGACCCTACCTCTTGGAGTTGTCGAACTCCACCGTCGGTGTCCACAGCGTAGCCTACATTTGCTTAGATCCAACTTTGCTTCTGCTGCGAATTTGAGAGCGAAGCGGTCAGAGCGGTCAATCTAGAGAGAATGAGCTCTCTCTCTCTCTAAAACTTCAAAAACCCAACCTACTGCATCAATTCCAGCCACTGCACGTTTTTCTTTGTGTTTTAATGGAGAAGACAACTATTTGCTATTTTGTCTTATTCACTTAACATTTCCATTAATTCCCAATGTGTCCCTTTTCTTGATTTTTGACACATGGCTTAATCTAAGCCATCCATCTCATCCTCTCTCTACTCATGTAACATGTGTCACATGGGTACATGTAGTAGGTGACTTTTGTCACATCACATGTCTCTCAAGCCGTTTACAGCGTATTTCGGTGCGCCGGCGCGATGAAATCCCTTGTGCCGAATTGACGAGGAATTGACGTGGTAGCTATATTTGGCGAGGGCGATTCCATGATTAGAGTCCATTTAGATCCGAGATCCAGAAAAATTTCTGATTTTGACCGAAATTACCATTTTGCCCTTTTTCAGAAAATTATATTTTCTCGGGGTTTCTCATTTTCCCCCGCCGGGCGCGTCGAAATTCCGAAGCACATGCGCATCGACCACGTGCATACGTAACCCTACACAATCCTTGCTTAGTGTGCAACGCTGACCTTCCTAAGGTCACAATCATTGACAACCCAATGGACCGTCAACCTAATCCATGTCATGAATGACATCCATATACCGAGCCCTTGCCTGGCTCGCGACGCAATCTGATTTCGATGGGTATCGAATCTGAGTCAATCCGAAGCTCTATCACTTAACTCTAAGTCTACGTAATAACCATGACCGTGTGTTTCATTTGATCCTCGACTCTATCCACTCAACTCTAACATACGTGATAGCATGACCGTGTGTTTTAATCTCTCGAACATAGAACTTTTTGGCTACCTTCTGACTCTTACATCCACGAAATTTGAATATCTCCGTGGTCTCTTACACCCACATAGAAATTTGGATATCTCTGAGTCTCTTACACCCACAGAGGGGCCCGGACAACTCCACGGGTCTCTTACACCCTACAGTCGGGATAGCTCCACAGAGTCTCACACACACAGAAATTTGGGATGGCTCTCGGGTCTCTTACACCCACACGAAATTGGGATAGCTCCAGGGTCTCTTACACCCACCACGAAATTTGGGATATCTCCACAGGTCTCTTACACCACAGAAGTCGGGATATCTCACGGGTCTCTCACACCACACGAAATTCGGGATAGCTCCCCGGTCTGCCCACACCCATGAAGTCGGGATATCTTCCTGGGTCTCTCACACACCGCAGTGGACTTATCCCGGTCTCTTACACACAAAAAAATTTGGGATCTCTCCCGGATCTCTTACACTACATAGAAATTAGGGATAGTTCCTCGGGTCTCTACCGAAGTGGATATCTCCCCGGGTCTCTTACACCCACACAGAACCTTTCGGATACTACTGCGGGTCTCCTTCACCTTAACTCCAGGCTTTTTCACGAGAGGATTCTTGACCCTTCTTTGCCAGCACACATTAGTACTCTTCATTTCTTGATTTGAGCCCCATGAGTCTTCGTGGATAGTCCCAAGACCTTCATTACAGCTCTCACAGAGTGGTGAATATTATCTTAGTGCACACACAGACTCAGCGGTATCACTTAGTGCACCCACCTAACTCGATGCAATCCCCCTCGGTGGTCCACCATGAGCATAATCTTAGAGATCTCTAACTCACAATCCCGACCTATCCGGTCAACTCTCACCCTACATCCTAGGGAAGAACATCCACACATGGCTTCTCTAAAGGCCTCAACCTCTAAGTTTTAATCTGTCACACAAGATGCATGAATGAATGAATATGATGCATCCAATTTAAATGCTACTCTAGTCAACAAGTGCAAGAGTAAGCATTACCACTGCATATCAAGCTGCTTTGTATGCTCGACTGCGGTGCCATAAGACCTCGCCTCTGAGGCGATCTCGTCGTAATACTTATTTGTCAGCTGAGAAATAACATATACGTGCACGCCTGCCTAACTAGAAGTCGGGCACCGTAGTCTTGTACGACCTCGACCAGCGCTCTGGTCCGCTGGCCCATCTGTCTTTGCCAGGTGCTTGTAAGCACCGAGACTTAAACTTCTCGACCCATACTAGGGTGTGGAGGAATGTGCATATACTCTCTTGTTCTCTGAGTTAGCGGGATCGTCTTTGTCCCGAAATCACAGGCCTGTCTCTACAGGTGTCGGGTCTCATGCCGGGCTTTCGGCGAAATAACCGCCATACCTTACTGCGACTAAATGCCACATCCACGGCCCGGTCACGAAACTCGTGTGAAGCGAAGTCATGCCTCTTCCCGAACCAGAAGAAGGCTGGTCCTCCCCTCTTCTCACGGCATCATGACTCCCGGATACCTGTGCATCCTCTATCTCTCTCTCTCTCTATGGTCAAGGTTGTCCTAACCATGGAGTCCATGTCCTGTAAGCGAAGTCCTACAATCCTGCCTCGAATGGGTAACTCTAACCCATTCTTGAATCTCCTGACCTTGGCCTTGTCTGTGGCCACATAGTCATCACTAAAACGTGCCAACTCGGTGAATCTAGCCACATACTCCATCAACATGTGGTTTCACTACCTCTCGGCTCTAGGAGCTCCTGGGCCTTTGCATGTCTAGCAGTGGCCGGAAAATACTTGCCCATGAAAAGATCATGGAATTCGCCCAGAATCATTTGCCTCTAGGTCTCTAAGAGGTCTTTCCCCATTCCACCATGCCAGGCCTCACCCTCATTGGAATCACGGCTAGTCTAATCTGATCGTGTCAGAGGCAATCTCCATGGCCTCGATACCATCTCGACTGCATGAACGATAGTGCGCCACCGCCGGATCTCCTCCCTTGTGAATGTCGGAGGATGATGTGCCTGAACCTCACGGAGGTTACTTGGACCTCCGGTACTTATTTGCACTAGCACGTGCAATAGCGGCTGACCCTGATACTCTGGCGCCGACCAAAGCGCAGCGATTAAGCGTGGGGTGGCCTTGATGGTGCACGACTGATACCTAGTGGACGACATCTACGTCCTCGCCCTCGACTAGCCATCTACACATGTCAAATAGCAAGTTATATTCTAATGTAGTATCTCTAAGGCGTAAACACAGCCCTGAGATACTATTCACATACAAAAAATATTTCATACATTAGGTCCATGCATTCCTAGGTAATGCAAGACAATAATTCCATTTTAAATCATACACAATAAAAATTGTGATTTTATTTCATTTTATTTTATTTTATTTTATTTTATTTTTTAAACCTCGTGAACAGTGCTCATGAGCGTGTCCCTGACGGTGGTAGCTTGATTACCGCCCGAGTCAAAAGCAGTCAGGTTATGCAGTCACGCACACCACGACCTAGCTTACTCCACACGGGCCCGCAGCGCGTGCGCCTAGGCGGTAGTGTCGTGAACATTAAACCACTATCGCATGGCTTGTGGCCGGCCTTGTCACAAGCCTGGCTGGCCTTGTCCCGCATTGTATCGTGACACAAAGTCGTGTCGCACCCTCTTTGTCGTCGCCCCTTATCACGATACAAACTTTGTATCGCGACCACGAAAGCCCCGCCAGCGGAGTGTCGCGCGCTGCCGTAATGTCGCGGCTCACCGCGCCGTGCTCGCGGGTCATTGAGCGCCGTGTCGCGCCTGGCTTCACTATATGCGCAGCCACAGTCGCCCCTCTCAGCCACGCGATACAATTGTTGTATCGCGACCCAGCGCTCCTAGCCGGCGCCGCGCACGGCCCGGATCAGCCGGCGCGGCGCGGGCCGTATCCTTAGCCCTGCCGCGCCGTGTCGTGGCGGTCTCAGCCCAGGTATCGGGGGCTTCCCGATCGGTGTGGTGGTAGGAGTCTGGCCTGTCCCATCTTACCTGCTTGCGGCCTCCTGCCTAACTGTCACAATACAATTTCTTTGTCTTGTGACTCAAACTTTATAAAATTTTGGGCATTAGCCCATTCCATGTTTCCTGCACTTTTTTTTTTTTTCACATCATTTTTTTTTTTCATTTGTTCACCTATTGGAAGACCCCAAAAAAAATTTATTATATTATTTTTTTTTCATTTTCTAGTAGAACAAAATAAATTTATTTATTTATTTTTCTTCGATTTTCACCTTTGTAAAACCTTAGAAATTTTCTTCTCGCTAATTTTTTTTCTTATAGTAGCCTTCTGCTACTCCATGTCTGACACTTTGAACCCTTTGCCATCTGATTAGAAAATTTTTATGAGTTAAATTTTTAACCCTTTTCTTATTCAAAAGGCGGAAAAAATTTCGAGTTTCACAACACAATGTTTATGTTCCAAAAGCGGGAACTACTATCCGAGAAAAATTATATATATATATATATATATATATATATATATATATATTTTTTTTTTTTTTAGTTTCAGTGCGGACCATTTTGCCAAAAAATTTCTGAACACCTAAGGTTATATTTTTCTCGACCCTATTGTTCAACGTTTTCTTCTAATGCTACTCACCGAGCATACAAATGTGAATTCATCTGACATGATCATCACTCGTGTTATGCACACCAAGCACATATAAAACACACAATCCAATCACACATCACCTTTCATTCACCAAAATGCACAAGGATGCATGATCAAACCCGTTTCCCATCAAGTCCTAAGTAAACCGTATACCTAACTTACTGATGCTAAGCTATACTCTAGTATCCAACATCGAACTATACTAAGTTGTGATGTTTTTACACTTTAATGACTATGGCACAAGCTTTAAGTCCCCCGAATACAGGTATTCATTATACCTAAGCTCGATGCAAAATTTGTGATCTTGGTGTCGGGACTAAACACTATGGATACACCCAGGAGCTCCCAGTGTCGTTTACCTTAGCTCACGTCTGGTGATGACCAGGCACTTTTTGGCACGGGACTCAGTTGACAAGCGGAGTCGGCCTGCGGAATCGTGGATGTCGAATGCTGACACCACTCATGAGAAATCGGTGAGTCTCCTTTGTACGGGGAGCTCTACGAGGTCTGAAGCACAATCGTGATTAATAATGACCACGGGGTCACATGCGAGTAAAATAATGGCCACTTGGGCTGCATCAATACTCTACAAAATACATCAACCTATACGATAGTTCAAAAGTTAATAAATTACTCTTTACCAAACATATATCAAAATTTAGAGTTTTAATACATGTTATACAAAGCGAATCTTTAAGCCGCCTTGAGCTTTCTTCAAACGTGGCCTCTAGTGAGTGTCGTCCTCCGTATACACTCTGTGCACGAAATAGTGATCCTCTGGGGTGAGCAAAGCCAAATAGTGATAATTTCTGCGTGGAGTTCTTTCAGAACTAGTGCGCATGTCATGGCAAACAATCACATCCCGAGCAATTACATGAACTCTTTCGGATATGCATGACGATCCATGTCAGAGTCGCCATGTTTCGCCAGCGTATGCTAAGCCAAATCACAGTGATAAAATATCCGGTTTTCGAAACAAAAGCTTTTGTTCTCGAAAACTCACTACCAAGTTCCGGTAAATACATTGGACTACCCTTGGTAGTGCTGGATATTTCTCCAGCTTGATCATAGTCCTCATCAGTGATGTTGGATAACTCTCCCAGGCAATTCTTGAGAAAATCTTCCTTGAAATTCCTTTCACAGAAACATTTCGTTTTTAACTGATTTCATGTCATGCCTCCTCTGTATTCTAGGGTGCCCAAGTGCATATGGAATGCTATGATGTCAATCAAACAAACTCATGCTAATATAAAACATGTATATACTAACATAATTAATCACTAAATCATGTTATGCAAATTCACAATCAATAACGCAAAATTAGCTCATGGGCTAATTAATAAACATAAGCAATTCATTTTGAATCACTCAACATCATAAAAATCACGCAAAATCGCGTCACTATTAAGTAGCGAGCGGTAAATACTAGTTAACCTTGTTCGTAAACGATGCGTGAGTTTTCTTACGCTCCGGTTCAAATGTTTTGAGGCCAGGCAACCGCAGTATCCGGCGCCGAGCAGCCTGACCATTTACCTGGCTCTTAGCCAAAGAATAACACAAGTAGGAGAAGACCCCTGCCTCTTGGAGTTGTCGGAACTCCACCAAATCGGTGTTCACGCGTAGCCCTCGCCGCATAGATCGACTTTGCTTCTTGCTCCATCGAGAACCGACGGTCCGAACGGTCGAAAATCTAGAGAGAAGGAGCTCTCTCTCTCTCTAAAACTTCAAAAACTCAACCTACTGCATCAACTCCGGCCACTACATGTTTTCTTTGTGTTTTAATGGAGAAGATAAGCTATTTCTTTATTTTATGCTATTCATACTTGATTTAGGTAATTCCCGATGTGTCCATTTGCTGATTTTTTATTGCTTGTTATCTAGCCAGTAATCTCATCTTCTCTCTACTCGTAGCATATCGTAGATTACGTGTAGTAGGTGACTTTATTACATGCATGTCTCTCAAGCCCGTTTCACAGACGACCTCCATGCTTCAAAAGCGTGGAAATTAGATTGTCTCGAATTGACGAAATTCAGTGGTAGCTAGATTTCGTGAGCGATTCAGCGGTGAAGTCGTTCGTCATCCGGATCTAGAAAAATTCGGTTACGACCCGAAATTACCATTTTGCCATTTTTCATAAAATTAGATTTTATCAGGGTTTCACACCTTGTGTATAGCTAGTTCTTTGGATTTAAGATATCAATAAAATTTCAGAGACATGTACACAGTTAGTGATTGACGTTGGAATTTTTTTTTTTAAGTTAGAGCTGCACTCACTAAATATGACGTTGGATTTTTTTTTTTTTTAAAAGTCAATCTTGTAATCATTACCTACGGCTTTGATGATGTGTATGTCAATGTGGCAATTATTTTGGTTTTCAAACCATTTTCGTAATTTTTTTTTAATTTGTATTAATTTCGGACAAAACTCACAATATTTTATGTGTATGCTGATGTAAAAATGCATTATTGAATTGTCAAATTTGTATTCATTACATTCTTGTGGATGTCTTTTATAAAGGGTGATTGCACTTATCCAAATCTCAATCCTATTTTATTTATTGAATGATCTTATAATAAAATTTAGGATATGGTAGAACTTATCCAAAAAAATTCAAACATAGCTTCGAGTTGGTGAATGTTCGCATAGCATGAGGCCCTTTGGGGCATGGATGAATAGGGAATTGTTTATGATATTGATGGCTTTGGAAAATTTAAGTAAAGGTGGAGAATTGTTAAATGACTAAAATTTTATGATGACTCGAATTATGACCCAACTCGAAAATGAATTTTTTGTGAGATCTAGGGTGGTGACGGAGGGTGAGGGATGCAAGACCCGAACCTAGAGGCCTAACACTGATCTCGTGGGGGGTGCGGATGACAACGCCCTCGTGGTATGGACCTGACCTGATTGAAGTGACCCAATTTGATATAGAGTTTATATATATTATATTATATGTGGGTGTTTAGGATTTTTTTTTTTATTATGTACTTAAAGTGCTTAATCAATAAAAGTGTCTCCTAAAAACACATCCTTCTCTCATATTTTTCTTTTATAGCCTATTTTTCTCAAGCAAGGAGATGTGATTTTTTTGTCATTCTTGGCCTGAAATCACTCCTCTGAATATTTTTCTTTCATTTTCTTGCTTAATAAAGTGGTTATTCCACAAAGATTTAGGTTTTATTTTATTTTTTGTGTTGTCGTCGTTTTATCGATGTTTGATTTGTTGTTGTTTTGTCATTAGCTTGTTACGTGTTGTTGTCGTCTTGTTGTGATATTTTATTTGTGTGAGGGCGATTCAGACAAGCAAGACAGATTTGATCAGTCGAATATATCAAATTATGGCCGTTAGTATGTTAAAGAACTAAAGTTACAGATATTCTAGTCACTATTTTATCAAATTTCTAGGTTTTATGTCAATTTATTATGCTATTAACTTGGATATTGTTTCATCATATATGGTTTTTAGCTATTTACATTTTAGATCTATCGATCTATTCTTTAAAAAAAAAAAAAGTGTCTCCCTACCCATGGACGTAAGTTATATTAACAAAACCATGTAAATCTCTATATTCTTATTATTTTTCTTGCTTGTTATTTTCTTATTTGTTGTTTATTTTACAACATATCCAAAATGTTCAATTTCCATAATATCCTACCAACAAATTCCTCAAAAGTCAAATCACATTCTCTTTTAATATTAATATATTTGGCTGAGTTTTAGATTGAAATAGTTCATTTGAAAAAAGAAATTACAAAATTAGTTTTTAACTCAAACTAATGCCCAAAGTAGTGTGTTTGAACCATATAAGATTACAAAATGGCAAATGTTCTTTATTAAGTGAGCAGCGGCTTGATTGGAATTTTAAAACCATCAAATGTCGCTATCATGGACAACGACAATTGCATTTTTAAAGTTTCCAATTACCGTTGTCTATGACAGTGACATTTGATGTTTTTAAAATTTCAAATTATGTCAAAATTATTATTATTGTTTTTAACATTGAAACTTATTTAAAATATTTACTATTTGATAAATTATATGAACTAATGGATTCAAATACATTTATTATATTATCATAAGGGAATTATTTTAAATCAACACAAAGTATTATTTGAAAATAACTAAAATATATTTTTAAATTTTCACAACAAGCACATCCAAGGTAACCTGAAATTTCAAATAAACTTGCAAGTTTTATTCTAAAATATTTGGAGCATTTTTTTTTTATTTGACAAGTTGTATTCAGTTGTGTATATTATCATTTTAAAATACTAAATCATGGAATATTCAATGGAATTTTGCATGAAGCTCGATTATGACCTCCATACATAAACCAAATCATATAAATATATTAAAAATTGTATACAAATATCAATATATAAAAATATCAAAATATATCAATGAGTCCCACAAGATGGAGTCTTTATATTTTAGACAACGCGCCTGTAATATACTGTCCAGTCGATCGATAGTATCCGCGGTAATCTCAACCGAGTCACTTCTGAGGCGAGGGAGCCGATGGATGAAGTACTCGACGTATAAGCGGAGCGCGAGGTCGCCTAGCTGAAGTGCACCCAACTCGATAAGGTCGGAACGATGGTCTCATCGACGGGAGTACTGCAGAGGATGATAAAGAGTTGGATGATAAGGTGATATCTACTACTATGGAGGTCGCTCAAGCACACTCCATATGGTAAAAATTCAGAAGTGTCCTGGGGTATGGAAGGTGATGTGTAAGTCTATGGGGGTATAAAAACTGAGCGATGGGTAAAGTATGAGGTATCAAAGTAGGCAATGTCTGCTCAGTGTACCACGACCTCCCTCACCATCTCGAATTTCATGACCTCCCCACTATCCTAATTTCACGACCGCCGACAACTCTCCTCTCCCTTTACTCAGCTGAGTCGCAGATACGCATTCTGAGCGGATATTAATCAAGGTCTAAACGGACGGTCCATGTGATGGGGATGTTCGATTGTAGTTTGGCGATATGCTCTTTCTCCACCCAGTTGTAATAATCGATCAGCAATAAGGACAAGTCGTACACCAAACCGTTGGTCGCACCATGCGAGCGACTAGCTATGTCAGCCATGATAGAGATCCAAATGAACCAACCAAACAATTATAAATATATAATCTATTAATTCAAATTTGGAAAACACTTTAGAAACACAAGACTCTAACTTACCAAAACATGAGTAGTATCGGTTATAGTATGGAACCTCGTATCCTCCCTATGGAGTGGTGGTGTCATAAAATGTCATGTAATGCATGATACCACGCAGATATAATGATCATAGTCCATAATACTCCACCATGTGGCCTCTGTAGTGATGATTATGCCCTCTCACATATCCCATAAGGCAATGTATGGAGCATGATACGTCGCCCAACTTCTCTCCGTGTCGTCCATAATGTGCACCAATTTATGTAGCTGCTGTCATAAGAGCAAGATGGAGGTATCTCCTGTGTAAATTTCAAAACTAGCGCAAGACCTCGCTTGACGATGCCACTCAACAAATTAAACATATAAGCGTGATACATCATCCTCCGATTCCAATTAGTTAAGCGTATATCTGAAGTCGGTTAACCAACTCTTCTATTATTGGCTTCCATAAGACTCCACACATTCACTTCGACATTAATAAATTTTATGTGAATATGAATGAAATTACTATAGAATCATATAATTTTACATATACCATTACCTAATCAAGAGTCTGTGCATGTAGCTGATCTCGATATAAGAGAAGTACACTGGATGGGTTATGCACCCATGTCAAAGGTACTCTCCATTTACACCCTGATAGAAGAGCTGGCTCTAGCTCAGGCTCAACCGCAGGCTCAAATGGTAATCCATCGTGGACAGCCTCAACTAGGTCTCAATCAATGACATTGACATCGGCATCGTTATCATGTAAGGCATGAGCGACTGGTGGTGTTGGATATGCTGTTGGTCGCCCAAAATCAGGTCACCCCATGTGAAGTTTCTCCCAAGACCATAGCTAAATATAAAATAAACAAAAATAAGCAACTTAATGATGTTGTGTATATGAAAATGTATGTAATAAAATAAAGTTATTACATTTAGACAGCGTAAATGCCAAACCACTAATACCGCGCTTCACGATCCAAGCCGTTCTGATAATCCACAATATGTATGTAAGCAGATTGGCACCACCCCAACTATAAGTCACAGAGATGTGTCAAACTCAGAGTAATGGAGAAAGACAATGAACATAAAATTCCCTTCAATCTCGCAAATAGGTTAGCTGACCTTGACTACGCTAAGATGAAACCACGCTGTATTCCGCCCTAAAGTGGCCCCATCTCGATCAAAAATGGGTGAATAACCCGGGTCACATAACCACCGCATGGAGATGTTGAATCCTCCAAGAAAGATCAACTGGACGGGTGACACCGAAATGCCGCACAACTCGCTGCCATCACACACATCTCCTAGTGATTGCTAGTCCGTCGATACGAAGGCTAAGGATGATAGCAACATCCTGTAATGTGATCGTCATCTTTCCGACGAGCACATGAAACATGTGTGTCTCGGGCTGCCATCTATCAACGAGACAAGTGATAAGTGGTCAATCGATCATGATGTGGCCCAAGCGGTATATACCATAAAATCCCATGCGAATCACATATGGACGAATGCATAGATCCATCCTCCACGTACTCATGAAGGCTTTCATCTGATGTCGAGGGTGGAGTACTTCCTGAAACTATAAGTAACAAAGAAACCAAATTTATAATTGATTATATATAAATTACATGTTACAACTGGTAAAAATAATTGATAATTAATAAAATATATACCTACTCTTTATCTACTAAGTGTGACCTGTGTCTGTCTTGCAATACCAATACAGATGGATCCAAAGGATCTACATCATGAAGCCCTCTGAATGCCATATATATAACAGATAACACGAAGCCAATATAATTATTAACAAAACACATTGGCAAAATAGTATCATAGTCATTAATGCAAGTACTAATTACAGTAGCAATGAATTGAAATACACACGTACAAGAATGATGTCTCATTTACTTAAATAAGGTATGCAAGTCTTTTATAATCTAAGAAATACACATTCGTACATAAGTCTTATACAAAGCAACTACAACTCGAGGCAATCAACAATAAAAACAATTGAGTTACTTCACATCTATCACCGAACTTTGATTTATATTCTTACAAGACCGAGTCAAATCTGGGCCAGACAACCCACATGTGATAGTAGTTTTCCTCCCTAACGCCCATTTCATTATAACCCGGTTGATTTAGAACATCCACTGCCTATGTCGTTTCATTGACCTCGTATGTTAAATCGTAGACCATCATAAAGAGGCCACTCATCTTCATTGAATATGATGTCAGCTTGCCCATGTATCATAAAGACGATCAGCAGAAATGTAGCAAATTTCAACAAATAACCGAAATCAACACATCAAATGCCGATATTACCATGTGTTACATGGAAATCCATATATCAAGAAGTCTTCCACATATGCATTTCTAAATATGTAAGTCGAGGCCCCGCGCTCGACCACTCGACTGAGACATGAAATCGCCTCATATGTGATCAGAAGAAAAATTTCCATCGATCCAGCCTTAACCACACGGGCTTGAATCTAAGCATCAACATATGGAGTGAACTACTCATTAGATGTCAATCTATTAGCACCTTATTCTCTTCTAGCAACAAAGTAACTGTTAAGGCGAAAAAATGTCAACTGAACTAATGCAGTGAATGGTAAGTTACAAGCTCCTTTAAGAACACTATTAAATACCTCTGACATGTTGGTCGTCATTATCCCATATTTTCGACCTCCATCATGTGAAAGTGCCCATAACTGAAAAAGGATCACCTCTAACCATTGTTGTGCTTTAGAATTAATTCTCCCAATTGTAGTCAGATGCTTATTGAATTTATGCTATGTACACTAAAATTGCTCTACATACCAAATTCTTCCAAGAGTTTATCTTTGAAGCGGGTCATAAAATTGCTTACAAGATGAAGCATGCAAATCCTGTGATAGACAAATGGTGCAACCCAATCAAGATGAGAATCGCCATCACGCTACACACCGATGTCCGCTTCGATATAACACAAACTCGCTCGCTGAGTTACTCCGCGATGATACATGCCAAGAACCATCCCCAACTATCAATATTCTCACCTTTTGTAATAGCAAATGTCAATGAAAACAACTTATTATTTCCGTCACACCCCATAGCAATCAATAACGTGCCTTTATACTTCCCATACAAATGTGTACCATCAATACTGTAGCACCCCATTTCAGGCCCGACCTAATTAGCGGATCCGAACCAAGTCCGGGTGCTAGCCGAGTTCATTTACCAAAACATATACAAAAACAAAATAACTATTTAGGCCGACATTCCATTTCCGTGATAAAACACTTTCAAATATGTGCTAAGCGTTTCAATTTGATAAAGCTCCATAAACATTTACATTTAACAAAATGCATTTACTATGAAGGCATTCCATGCCCATTCAAAATAACATACAAAATTGTTTCAGAGTTTAACTCTTTTTATCACAAAACATCAATTGTTCAAAAGTAAGATGGATGCATATGATAGAGTATATACTTTTACTCCGCAGCTTTCTTGATGACTCTGCGCTCCTCGGTCTTGTCCTTCATTCATGTTCACTCTGCATCAAGGTATAGATAAACTACGCTAAGCATTTTCATGCTTAGTGGTTCCCATACGATTCTCTCTTTATTTCGCTTTAAATCAAATCACGCACTCATAAGATAACGCCAGATTTTCTTAAATGACTAATGCAGGACAATACATACATAAAGATATATTTTCATTTAATCAATTACAATTCATTGGTCATCTCAAACTATGCATTTTCATGTGCAACAAATCATTTAGATCATAAATCATGCACTTTTTTATTCTCATTATCATTTTTCATTTTATCCCTTATCGAATTTAACCTATGCTTTCGGTGCATAGGATAACGACCACCGATTACCTGCTCCGATTGGCCGTAGGCTGGTGTAAACACGCTTTATAAAATATGTACTTAAGCAGGCACTACCGATATCGTTCCGCCACAATACGAATCAAGATGCCAATAGTACATTTGTTCTACTCTTATTGGTATACCAATCTATCCTTAACTTGAATTTAACAGTTAACATTCTATTAAGGGCATTCAAATCATTTATAGGAAAATACAATATAGTATGTATTTTTATACAACATGCAATTTTCATGTCATTCATTTCGCAATCAATCAATTTCTCACATTTCTTAACTTAAATCAACTTGCAATTCATTTCACAATTTATTTGCATCAAATCAATTTAAAACAATTCAATATGCAATTCAAACATTTCGAGATAGAGATTCGAAATACGAGAGAAAGGTGTAGAACAAACCCAAAAGCTTTGCACTTTGATTCCAATCCTAATTCGATTCACTGGCTTTCCACCTTGTCACCTCATTTCAATACAATTAAAAACAATATTATTTGTGCATACTAGTGATTTTGGTTAGGTTGATTTTCTGTTTAACATCGTATTCTTAATCTCATTAGCAACATGGGCAAGATACAAAGCCCTAAGATGGAGTTGAAAAATAGTTTCCAACTTTAATCCATCACATAACCAAAATAATAAAATTTCACCCTGCCTTTTAATCCTTTTCCAATAGTACTCTTGATCAATTAAACCATCCCCAAAGGAAGATGAAGTCAAAACCTCAAATAGACACTAACATCACATGCAATGACCGTTATTTTCCAGTTTTGTACTCTCTGGACTTTATTGCCCAAAAATTATTCAAACAGTCTTCAAAAATTAAGAAACTCTTCAGTTTAGTCCTTTATATATCAACATCAAATTTTTCACTTGTACTCATGTCTCAACACATAACAATCAAGGCAAAACATGCCAGTTCGTACAAGAGTACTTTAAAACGTCTCACCAAAACTAATCCTAATTTTGTCCAAAATTAACTTCAAACATTGATTTGATTAGCTTAGACCAAGGTCTAACCAACCCTCAAGCACCCAAAATCATATTATAAACCAATTAGTCCAGTTTTTAACTTTAACATCTCAAAACCCTAACCTGTCCACTTTGACAGCTTGTAACAAAACACTTTTTAAAATCAAATAAATTCTCAAATAAATTTGTACAGCATAAAATTTAATATTTCCAAAACCTTTAATTATCCCAACAATCTATTTTCATAAATTCCAAAACACATTTAGCCAAAATAGTCTCAAACTCAAGTTACGACATTTTAACGCTAAATCGCAAGTAAATTTCACTGATCACTCTATCGTTATTCTCAATTTCTGGGGTCTTAACTCCATAAATTTGTAATGGTTCCTTCACTCATTTGAAGATATGGTTCTAAGGTTTCTTATCCAATTGGAATCACCTAATTTGGATCACCAAAACTCAAGTTATTGCATTTTACATCTAGACTACTCTAATTTGTAAAACAAAATCTGCACATAGCTCCACTTTGACAGATTTCTGGGCACTTTGGGGTTACATTTACATACACTTCCTTCAAATAAATTATTCCCCTAAAAGTCTAGTTTACTCATAATTTTGAATCACTCAAATTGGATGAGTGAAACTCATTTTATGGCCAAAACACCACAACTACACCCAAAACAGGTCATACCCATGAGCTACCCGAACCCCTCTTTAAGCCCATATTCGGGAGCCTTAGTTGTAAAATTTTCTCTTGGTCCCTTCTATAAATTTGTATCTCTATCTCTTATGGTTTTTTACCAATTTGAATCACTTCATTTGGATAATTATAACTTAATCTATAGGCAAAACAAAAACATTGGTTTTGACAAAATTTTGACAACATTTCCTTTGAAAACCAAACATTTCTCTTTTTAAAACCGCTCCCCCAAACCGATCAAAACCAATACCAACCAACAATACTCTTCAAAACTCAACCCAACACAACCCCAAAACTCATTTACAACAAAAAAAAACTCTTTTTATCCACATTTGGGGTTTTCCCCAACTCAAACACAAAAAAATGGGTTTAGGGTTTGAGTCTTACCTCAAATCTCTTTCAAACTTCAATATCAAGGTTCCTCCTTGTTTTTTATCACTTTAGCCTTTGATTTCCATGGAGCAATTCACAAATCTCCCCATTCAAAAACCCTAGCTCTCTCCCTTTTTCTCAAAAACAAAAATGCCTTAATGAGAAGAATGTCTCTCAAAGGCCAAAATATGGTCTTTATGTCTTCTATTCACAAGGCGTTGTTTGGCTTTCACACTAAATCCCATTTTCTCATTTTTGCCATTTTAACACTTCATTTCACTTCCATTTCAATTTTATTTCATTTCATTTACACTTTTACACTTATGCTTCTCATTTAAGACCCTTGGGTCTCCATTTGACATTTTTACCAAATTTAATTGGTTTCTGTAAAATTTCCAGGTTACATATCTTTTCGTTCTAAGCATTTAAATTTCGGAAAAAATTTATTTAATTTATTTTTACCCTAAACATATAATAAAAAATATTATATATAAAAAAAATACTAGGGTATTTTTGAGGAGCATAATATTCAAGACGGATCTAATAAATGTTCAACCCCTTCCACAGATACTTAAACGACTGCACGCTGAACATCTTAGTGTTGGGCATATTACTGTCAAATGTTTTCCAAATTATAACATATCTAGGATTTACTTACTCTAAGGGCAAGAACAAACGTGACAACTCTGTATATGACTGAGAAAAGTCACAAAATAAGTGTCCAAGTGTTTTATGCTTTCCATCAAACGCCTTTTTGTATGATATTTCATATCCCCATTTATCAATCACACTTGCTTGAATAGCAGCCGTAGCCAATGTGAATTGTGCCTTAATTATTGCCTTTATATGAACAATAACCAAGTTTTAGTCCAATTCATGATGGCCCCGGTTCAAGCAAGGATTGACACAAGTATGCAGCCCTTTATATTTGTTGATAACAACTAAGCAAGTATCTTTCATAATCATGGCACGAAGCTTCCATAGACATTGACATTCTTCGACCTTCTTACATCTTAAAACAAGCAATTTTTTTAAGGATGAAACAACGACAAACTCTTGGTGTGTTTTAATAGAGTAAATCTTTACAGCCTTTTGCAAATCAGATTTAAAATTAAAAACTTGGCCAACTACAAATTCTCCACTCAAATAACCAGTAGTATGTTGCACCCATGGAGTCTAACCCCTTGAAATAGCATTACCTAAGTTTTCAACATATTCAATTTTAGGTGTTGGTGGTAAGTGATAATGAACAAGGGATGACTCATCTGGTTCCTCAACATCTGAGTTATTCGATACATCACAAAATGCTGCATGCGTAGAGACATATATCTCTTGTTCATTCTCCCAAATTTGGTTGAAAGTCTGGAAGGATGATACATGTCCATCAGCTTGAACATTTAAGTCTCCATTAGATTCATCATCAACATCTTCATCAGATTCATCATTAAATTTCAGCAAAGCCTTACTTTCATCATCTCTCCATATACTCCAAAGATCCTGGTATTAGACCGCCATCGGGCCCATAACCATAGTCACCCCGCAACATTATAATTTTCGCGAACTAATAAATCTATACGTGCCACCCACGATTGACTACTTGTGGCTTGACTCGAATAACCTCAATATACAATTCAATTTCTCAACGCGTTACTGCTTGCTTAACCATGCTCAACATTCCCAGACACACTACTGTCATCCCATATTAGAAAATGTTGGAACCTATTTCCACTTTTTAAGAGATACTTACAATCGATTTACCACTCAACCTTTGTTTTTCAATTATTGCCCTTGAGTATATCATATCACCCAATCGCTTAAACGCGTATCAACTTACATCCAAAGGCACAATAATAGTTTTGTTCCCCACATATTTGACATCTATTTCAGTCCTTAATATATTTCAATTGTAATAACATATCATGGGAATAGAGAAAACAGACATAATTGACCTATACAAAATGTTCCAAAATAAATTAAATAATATGAGAGATCATTATTCTTACCATTTAAACTACATTCATGAATGCTACATTCAATCACCTTGTTTAGCCAATGAATAACCCAAAAATAGATTTTGGCTATATAAAAGTTTAGATGGGGTAATAATTAAGTAAAAACAGATTTGCCACTTAAGAACTTAAATGAACTTAATTCTATATTCCTTACTCATTCATCTTATTTTTGGAGAAAAATGTAAAACATGAATATTTCATAAAATGTTTTCTTAGATTTTTAACATTTTATCAAACACCTTTTTTTTTAACTATTTATTTAGGTTTAAATTGTTTTCTAGACTCACTATCAAAGGTCGGTTTTCTTATTTGAATCAAAGCATTTTTATTTGGTCCCAACTCAATCAAAAGTGAACAAGGAAAATGAACCAAAATTGTTTTCCTTGTTTTGGAAAACATAAACCAATTTTAAAAGTATATCCACACAAACCCTTAAGTTCATTATTAAAAGCAATTATTGTCAACTACTTTCCAAAGATTGGTAATTACAAATATTAATTCAACTACTTTTAGGCACCTACCCACCATAATGCATAAAATCGTACTTGTTAACTACAAAATATGAAATTGTGCACGTTTAAAACCAGGACAATCAATAGCCAACAATAAAATCGAGAAACACACCACATAAAGCCTTTAATTTATGCTCATTTTCTGCTCACATAAAACATTCTAATTAATATCCATATGAGACAAAATTATAAGCATTTTAGGACAACCCAAAAATTAACAAAAAAACAGTGACCTAAAACATGGCAACTAAACAGGGCCTCATGCACTCCATTATTATTCTTAAGAAAATACATATTTAATCATCACATTATCAACAAAACACACTAACCAAACCACCAATCTAAGAAATTTTAAACAAATAAAATACCCTAAGGTCGGAGGTTTACCCAAGTGCACGGGCGCCGACAAAGCATTAAAAGCAAATAAGTGAGTAAAAATCGTGAGATTCGATGCCCCCAATCACATTTAAGACAAAGGGAAGAAGAGAACAGGTGAGGGGGGAAGAAATGGGGAGGAAGAAGGCCAAATGCACATTTTAACCACGCTAATGTGCAATTGACATGATAAATGACATTTTACGCTTTAAAATTTCAATCGTCGTCAGATACGACGAATGACATTCAAGCCATCTCAGAATTCTACACTGGCCTAAACGCATTACTGGACATTGGGCTGATTAAAAACTAATTTTATAATTTTATTTTCAAATGAACTATTTGATCCTAAAACTCTATTTGGTTGACCCATTTGTGCAGTCTCATTACCTAATGCCTACCATCATGTTTAACAATTTAACTTTAATCTACTATTTCAACATGAAAGAAAGACAAAAAAAAAAGATAAAATAAACGAAGAGGGATTTTTATTGTTTCAGAACTAAAATTCAAGACGGGAATTTTGTTTTTTTTTTAAAGTTTTTTTTAAGGGTTTTTTAAGTTATGTTGAATTTTGTCTTAAGAATCTGATAATATATTTTAACTATACAATTATTTATTGTTTCCATATTTGGAAATCAATTGATAGATGAAAAAAAAGACAAGTTTCCATTAATGGATCAATTTTCAGTTAATTTATAATAAAATCAGAATTTATTTTTGTACCTACAGAATTTTCAAATTTTGAAAAAATTAACACTTGTTTTGGATTGAAATTACAAAATTGCCTTTTTGAAAGACTAATTTGGTGAAAAGGAAAAAAAAAGTAAATATTTGAATAAAACACGTCATTTCTCATGTTTTATAAAACTAACATTTCTCATGTTTTTTTCTTGTAAAATAACCCATTTTGGACAAAACCATTGTTATCAATTTTATGTATTTACATTATCTTTTAAAAGATGTGTTATTTTTACAAAAAATAAAATGATATTTTTATCAAAATTAGCCAAAAATTAGAAATGACAAATTTCTAAAATTAGTTTTCAAAATTTTTTTTAATCTATTTAAAAAAAAAGATATTTTAATCAAATCATAAAAAAAAAAAAATCATTTACCTAGATTGTTTCATTTAAATTGTCTGTTTATAAAAGACAGAACAGGGAGAGGAAGAGTCTGAGCTCCCTACTATAGTGCTTGATTGTTAAAAAAAAATTTAAAAATTTAAAAAAAAAATCGTCTGTTCAGACAGTTTTCATGAAAACTACAAACCGTTAGTGGGTCAAAGCAGGGGTGACTCGGTGAGTTGCGAGTCACAGACTCGGAGCCATGGCAGGCAAGCGTATATAAACCCTCGGGGATTTCTCCGGTATCATCCGTATCCTATTTTTTTTTCCCTCTCCGGCGTCATGTTGAGTTGAAGCTAAGAATCCTTGTTGTAGGAGGTTTCAGACCTCGGAATTCTCCTTAATTTCCATGGCGAAGTCTGAGAATTCAAAGTCTAATTTCATTCACCCTCTGCTATGTCCACCTTCCAACTTGACCTGATCCCACTGTACCCTCGAGAAGTTCAGACTCTATGAAACCAGAGCGGTAAGCAAATTCTCTTTTGGTTCGAAACGTTGGAAAAAAATTGGAAGAGTATCCGTAATTATTATGGGGTTTGTTTTCGCTTATGATCCAAATTCAAAAACCTTATTGGGTTTATACCAGATGAGCTATTTCTTTCAATGAGAAAGCATTAATTTTTCTGTAGAAGCCGAATCTTAGTTGAGGAAATGAAGAAAGAAATGGAAGAAATCCAAAATTATTAAACAGGTTGTTTTTATTTGTGATTAGAAAGCAAAAATTCTATTCATCGGTCAGTACAAACCTAGAGTTTTCTATCAATCTCGTCTTTTTTCTTTCTTTTCAATCAATCGGAACTAGGGAATAATGAAATGGTTGGTGAAGGTGACCTTCATTCTTAAGAGACCAAAATTTTGATGACATTTCCCCCCTTTCTTTGCTCTATCAATCTAATGAATGGGTTAGTGCAATGACCGATCAAGTTTGTTTTATTTTTTGTATTTTTAGAAATCAAATCGGTCCTTTTGTATTTGTCTAAGCAGAGGTTTTATCTTATTGGGAGTGATCGCAACAAGAGGTCCTTCCGGGTGTTGAAGATTGATCGCTCTGAACCATCTGATCTCAATATCAGTGAAGACCCTGTGGTTTATTCCCCACAGGAAATCAAGAGCTTGCTCCAGAGGATTGCTGAAGGAAATCGTGCCACTGGAGGACTAACCTTTGTTGCTAAGGTTTTTGGAATTGCAGGTTAGTCTAATGCCCAGTCAAAGCAGTGCTGAATTTTTTTTTTTTTATAGTTCTATTTAATTAATTTTATTTTGTTCTTTAGTGGCTTACAGGTTTCTAATGTTTTGGTTTTGTAGGTTGCATAAAGTTTCTGGAGTCATATTATCTAATTCTAGTTACAAAGCGACGGCAAATTGGATGTATATGTGGTCATGCAATTTATAGCATCGATGAGAGTCAATTAATCACAATTCCTCATGTCACAATTCAAAGTGATGTGGCACATTCTAAAACTGAGCTAAGGTCATTCCTTCCCTTCATTGGCTTTATGATTTCTTGGTGTTTTTTTTCTGTTTAGTTTTCATTTTTGTTTTCAATTTGAAGTATCATGGAAATTATGGTGTTATTGTCTGCCAACAGAGTTAATGATAGTTTATACTCTTAAGTATTTTTGACAAGGCAGTCTGGGATAAATCTGAAATTTGGTCTTGAAAGTCATTAATGTTAAATTTGTAGGACTAAAAGGTTCAAGCTGCTGAAATGGTAAATTTGTCACTGGCCTAATAGATTGAAGGCGAATTTTGACTTCAATTTGGTATTTTAGATCCTGCTTATTAGTGTATTCAGCATTCAAAAATAAGTTAGCACAATCCAATTTAGGTTTTCAGTCACATTTGTAGGGATAAATAAAAATTTCAGTATTCAATACCTAATTTTGTTCTCAACATGTCCAGTGGCCCCAATTGGCACTTCTTTATTTTCTGTGTGCTTGCTCAATGGCCATAACTTTAGCTGAGTGTATTATGTAAGAGTTCCCGGCCTGGCTAAGAAGATAAATGCCACATTTTCCCCTTTTTTTGATCATGTAGCAAGTACCAATGAGGCAATGACTTTGCTGGGAACTTGAATCGGCATTTATGTAAAATCTGTTTAAAAAAAATGTTAGGTTGGTGTAGAGAGAATCCAAAGAAATTTCCTTTGAGGGGATGGAGCTATGGAAAGGAAAACCCACAACATCAAGTGGGACATTGTGTGCTCAATTACAGCTAAAGGAGGTCTTTTTTTTTTTTGATCGGTAAAAAACAGTATATAGATTAAAAAGAGCACAAGGTGCTCAAAGAGAACACGAGAAGGGTACAAGAAAACCAACTCCTCTCACCTGCTCCCATCCAAGTCAAAACCCCACTAACGAATTTAAGTTAATAACACTATACAACTTTAGCCTCACGCACCACAAGGAAAAACAAAAAGATTTCATCCTCGTGGAGCTGAGGGGACCTCATTCTCGAAAAACCACCCTATTCCTTCCATCCACTGGCCCGTAAAATACAAAGAGGAGCCGCCCTCCACACTCTTTTCCGTTTTTTTCCGACACTAGCACTTCACAAGCAAAGGAAAGAAGCTGACGAACCGTACTGGGGACACCTGGGCCAAATCGCAATGGCCAAAAGAAGATCCCATAACATCTGGCTCTCGAACAATGGATAAGCAAATTGTCTATCGTTTCTCATTCTCTTCACATAACCGCACCTCGCTTACTGTGTGGGGATCCCCTTCCTTTAGCCGGTCCAACATAACCACCCACCCCAGAAGCTCTAAGCAAAAAACCCCAATTGGGGGAACGATGTCCCGGGGCCAGATCGCCAAGGGAAGTCTATGAAGAGAATACCTCAACTTACGACATAAGACTAACCGAAAAACCATTAGTCCTAGACTCCTTAAATAACAATGATCCTCTGGAAGGGCCTAATTTTTTGTCGACTGCCATGGGGCCGAACCTTTCTACCTCTTCCATCTCCTAATCATTAAAAGGTCTAAGAAAGACTGGGGACCATCCCCCCTCCTCCCTTGAGGAATCCCAAACATCTACCACCCTAGCATCTTTGTGAACTGCCAAGTTGAACAAAGTGGGGAATTCATTGCAAAACACGCTTTCACTGCACTGTGGTCCTTCCAAGCCCAAATTCTCCTACCATTTCCTAAGGAGGAAATGGTGTTTTGGGAGAAGGTGAGCCATTCTTTTCTAATGTCTTTCCATAAGCCAGTACCATAACCTCCTCTGATGTCCCTAGTGTTCCAAATTTCCAACTTCCTCACCTAACTTGGTGTCGATCAATACCTCCAAAGAGAGTCCCTCTCATTAGCAAACCGCCACCACTTACAAAGCAATGTTGATTCATCATGAGAGAGGCCTCCCCTCTCACCCCTTAACCCACCCCCTTACTTTTCTAAATTTCGCAAATGCAAGATTCCAATGACCAGTGAGGTTTACGCCTAAATTGCCACCACCCCATAGAAAGTCTCTTGAATCTTTTCCGGGGCCTACACTAAACAATCTTTTTGGTATTCTAAACAGAGAGGAAGGAAATGGGGAGGCTGGGACAACAGACTCGAATGAGGGTAAGTCTCCCCACCCTTGAGATATATTGTTCTTTCCAGAGGACAATCTATTTCTAAATCTTTCTTCAATAACCCATACTCCGAAGCCCCGCGGAGGAGCACCAAGGGGAAGGCCCAAGTACTTAGTGGGGAGGGAACCAACCCCACAACCAAGCTCAGCCGCTAACGCCTCCACATTGTCCACCCTACCCAAAGGGATAATTTCACTCTTGAACAGATTAATTTTCAACCCTGAGAAGGCTTCAAACCACATTAAGGTCCATCTCAATACATCACCGCCCAGATTACATCACGTAAAAATGATAGTATCGTCAGCGTATAAAAGATGAGATATGACAATCTCCCCACCATCTCTACCCCCAAACCTACATCCAGAAATAAAATTGCCTTCCACCGCTCTCTTTAGCAGACAACTTAGGGCTTCCATCCCAATAACAAACAGATAGGAGAGGGGATCCCCTTGTCTCAGGCCTCTGGAACTCCGAAAGAATCCAGAAGGAGAACCATTAATCAGATCGAGAACTGTCAGAGATGCACCAATTAATCCATCTAATCCATTTAGAACCAAACCCCATTCTCTCAAGCATCTGCACCAAAAAGTCTCACCTGATGTGATCATAAGCCTTTTCAATATCTAACTTACAGAGGATCCCTTTCTCTTTCCCTCTAAGAGTGTAGTCCACAAATTTCATTCGCTTATTAGCACAAATAATAAGAATTTGCTCCTCCTTCTACGAACGCATTCTGAGACTGGAAAATAACCAAACTCATAACCCTTTTAATTTATGGCCAACACTTTCGATAAAATTTTATAAAGACTACCCACTAAACTGATGGGTCTTAGGTCCTTTAGATCCACAACTCGGTTTCGCCTCGAACCAAACCAAGAAAGTAGCATTCAAACTTTTCACAAACTGATCATTCTGGAAGAATTCCCTAAAAAAGCCCATGACCTCCTCTTTCACGAAATCCCAACTGAAAGACCAGAAAGCTAATGGAAAGCCATCTGGACCTGGGGCTTTATCGCCATTGGCCCGTAAACCGCCGCTAGAATTCCCTTCCTCTGTGAACATTGCTTCCAACTTAGCACAATGGTCTTCGCCAATCAAATTGACACAGATCTCTGGGAAAGGCAAGCGCCAATTGGTAGGGGCTGAGAGGAGACTCTGAAAGGCCCTAACCAGGCCTTCTTTAACCTCAAATTTCCTCGACCAAGATTCTACATTGATTCCGATGCTGATGTAATTCCGCCTCCTATGCGACTACGTCCCGTGAAAGAATCCTGCTCGTCCTTCTTTCGTACCCAAATTTCTCCGATTTCTCTGCCTCCACTAAACCTCTTCCGTGATCAACCCATCTTATAGTTCTCTCTAGCCTCTCCCTCTCTCTTCTCGCTTCCTCGTCAAGGACAACCCTTATCCTTCCACTTCCTGGCCCCAAGAGATCCTACTTGCCTCTTTTTTTTATCTCCACTCTGCCAAAAACCTCTTTATTCCAAACCTTTAAAATACCTTTAAGAAGATCCTTAAAACCTTCGAACTTTAACCACATGTTCAAACCGTATGGCGAAGGCCCCGATGCATCCCATCACTATCTAACATCACGGGGCAATGGTCAGATACCGGTCTCGAGAGTTCTTTGAATCACATTGCTAAACTGGCTTTCCCAATCAGCTGACACCAAAAATCTGTCCAACCGAGACATACACTGATTACCATTGCCGCCCCTCCATGTAAAAGGACCTCCTTGTAGAGGGAGATCTCTAAGCCCCAGCTCATTAACAACTTCATTAAAGCGCCTCATAGGATGCGAAAGCCCACCTACCAAGTTTCTATCATTGGGGGAAAGAACTACATTGAAGTCACCGCCAATACACCAGGGCCCCTCCCACAAGCCTTTCAAAGCCCCCAGTTCTTCCCAAAATAGTTCCCTTTTGCTTTTCTTCACCGGACCATAGACCCCTGTGAAGGCCCACAGAAAACCATCCTCCACATTTTGCTAAAGGAGGTCTTGGGATTCCAAAACTCTCCATCTTCAACAGGGTTTTATTGGGCGATTGGTGCTGGAGATTTGGGGCGTAAACCGGGTGCTCTCTCGGAAAGCCACACGCTTGAAATATGGGATGTGTTAAGGGGGTCGACTACAAAAGTTAGTGAGAGGTAGCTATCGTGGATTTATGGAAAGAAATTTATAAGGAAGCCTCTCATTAAACCGAACAACAATTTGCGGCTCGAGATGGAAGCAGGTAAAATTTTGAGAGATGTTCGTAGAGTGGAACCCTTGTGTGTTGTATCCCCATACCGTATGTGTCAAGGTACGGTAAAGGGCAAGTGTGAAGGAGGAATGGATGCCTTTGGGAGGAGGAAGGGGGTGGAACCTTGTTTTGAAAGGCCTCATTGGATCGGGAAATGGATAGGTGGAGGATCTTATCAATGTGATTAAAGATAAAAAATTCAAACCCCAGGAAGAGGACAAAATGGTGTGGATTTTGACAAAAGACGGATTTTTCTCTATGAAATCCAATTTTGATGTCTTGGAGGGGGGTAGAGAGGTGGCCCTTTCCCAAGAAAGATGTTCTAGAATCAATTTGTTTTCTCCAAAGTAGGCTTCTTTGCTTGGGAAGCTTGGTGGGGTAACAGCTCAAGAGGAGGGGCTTTTTCCTTGCAAACAGGTTCCCCCTATGTGGGAAGGATGAAGAAAACATAGAGCATTTGCTAATACGCTGCCCTGTGAGCTGCAGAGAGTACTGGACCCTCTCACAAGTGCTTTGGGAATTGCTCTGGGTGCCTCCTCAGTTGGGGTCCGATTATTGGATGGAATAGGATCCCAAGTAGAAAGGATGAAAGGAAGGTTTGGAGGGCTGTCCGCCTGCCTTTTCTAGGCAATTTGGAAGGAGAGGACAGATTAGTGTTTGAAAATGAAGAGTTCTCCCTTAACAGACCAAAAGAGTTTGTGTTTTCTCTCCGTTGTCGGGCAAGTTTGGTTGTAAATTCTGACTCCTATGTTGTTTGCAAGCTGGTCAATATGGCTAGACTGTAGCTTTGGGGGCTGGTGAGTTTTTTTTTTTTTTTGTAAAGGTCAGGTAGCTCCCTTTGTATACCCTGGACATTCTCAATAGTTTTCAGCTCTCTCTTCTTAATGGCATTTTCCTTTTTGCATGTCAAAAAAAAAAAGGTTCATCCAGTTATCAAATTTGCTTTTCTCCCCAAATATGGACAGATTGTTTTCATTGACTCGCATGTAACTATTTTGGAACTTGCTATTGGATGTGATTAATGGTCCTCACAAGTCTCAGACGCAGACCGTAGCTGTTCTCATAAGCAAAAGTCTCAATTTCAAACTGCAATAAGATTATAAGTTACATCTGAATAAAAAAGAAAGATTTTATGCTATAGCATCAATTATATATATATTTTTTGTTTTATTTATTTATTCTTTTAATGAAAAATCACAGGAGGATACCTCGCAACTAATCATGGCTAAGGCTAGCAATTTACAATAGATAAGAAAAATAAAGAATGAGCTCTAACTGGTTGCAAAATAAGGAAATTAAGTACTTATATAAATTCTCTTAAGTGTTAAAGCACCCTTACAAGAAATCAATGTCATTTTTAAGTGGGTTAGCATTTCTAAGTATTTGATTTAGTGATCCTCTTGTAAATGTGGGTGGTGATTTATTTTAGTGCTCCTGTTTAATGACCATTACTTCCTCATTCCTATCCCGACTTTCTCAAATGCCATTGATATACATATCAGGGAATATTGAACATGGAGAGGAGAGGTAATGCAAACTTGGGAATATTGAATATTGAACATGTAGCAGAATGTAAATCAGAATGCTGAAATTTTTGTTGCCCAAGATCATATCAGCTTTAAACAGACATATGGTGATAGGCCTCTATATATTTCGTATATGTGTGCCTCATCCTTTTCGATCTGCTAGGAGGTCTTTTTTAGTTACCATTGTAGCATTTTAATAATGCTTTCTATGTATTTACTTAATTTTCTGGTGAAGAAGCTTTTTTCATGTCTGGATTTGACGATGGATGTTATTTTTAGTCATACATAGCACTTATAGCATGCCTACATATTTGATTCAATTGCAGGTACAAGAAGTTATTGTCGAGTGTAGATTTGACAAAAGATTTTTTCTATAGTTACACATATCCTATTATGCAAAGTTTGCAAAAGAATGTGACGTCAATGAGCGAGGAAGGGATGCCCTATGAAAACATATTTGTGTGGAATGCATTTCTTACCCTGGCTATTCGATCGAGATGCAATAATACCATTTGGACAATTGCTTTGGTTCATGGTCATTTTAGACAAGTAAGTTATTCATTCTCTTGTTCTCTTTGTTATGATTGTTTTTGTCTCATCTTGTGTGGATTTGACAGAAAATATATGCCAAATTGCATTGTTTTAGCCCCAATCATTTTATTTTTTACCAAGATGCAGATTTTCATACCTTTGCTTCTTGCCAACTAGTATTTTCTCTTATCATCTTTCTCATTCCATTATAGGTATAAATTGGTAGGAAACCAGTTGCTTGCTCCTTTATATCATTACTAAAAGGTTATATGTGCTACTGTATTTGGTGGGTCCCATTAGAAAGAGGGATTGAGGATGGTTACCCTTTAATTTTAAAAAGTCAACTTTATGGAGCAAAATCTAGATATATGAAGTGGCTTAATGCAACTACCAAATTATGGCCTAATTTTGAACGAAATTTTTGATGGTTGAAATCATCTTGTAAGTGGAGGTGGTATATTTCTTCATCACCAAAGCAGGAATTTAACCAAGGCTGACTCTCAAGAACATGGTAGACTCTGAGGAGTATGTCAAACGATATACGATCAAACTAAGTAACTAAATGCCCATCATGAATCTTATTTATCATGCTTCATCCAATCCATCTTATATTGGTTACAGAGTGGTTTTGCCTTTGGTCCAGCCCCTTTACTGCATCTTCAAATGCCATATTGGGCCAACCTTAATCCTATAATGGTATATCAGTCATTTGATTTGTACCATAGCAGGAAGAGAGTGCAACCAAGCTTGGAGGATAAGGTGGTGTGGGTGGAAGAAAAAAATGGGCATTTATCTGTCAAATTCATGTTCAAAGTACTGGAATCTGCCTTCTCTTGTTATTTTCCAGCAAACATCGTATGGCAGCCTAAGATATAGCCTAGAATATGTTTCTTTGTGTGGGAGGCAGCTTGGGGAAAGGCCTCAACACTTGACTAGATTCAGAAGAGAGGAAGATCCCTAGCTAATAGGTGCTTTCTGTGCCAAACACACAGAAAGCACCAGTTTATTTCCAAGGGAGGTAGGACCACAGTCATTCGGAGCACTCTGTCAAGCATGGAATCCAACTTTTCTATGGTCTTTTAATGACTGGGAGATTAATGATGTCTTAAACCTTTTGGCCACCATCCACTGTGTAAGGCTGAATCCTGATAGAAAAGATAGCCTAGTTTGGAGCTTATCCAAGAGTGGCATTTTTACTGTCAAGTCCTGTTATGACAAGCTCATGGGAGGGATGGTGGAGAACTTCCCCAAAAAGTTGATTTGGAACAATTGCATCCCCACAAAGATTAGTTTCTTTGTTCGGGGAAGCTCAGGGGCAAGACTACTATCGAGCAACTCAAGAAAAGGGAAGACACTCATAAAGTAGATGCCCTCTACGTGGGCAAGGACGAGAGTTTCGACTATTTACTGCAGACAATTTCTAAGGTTTACAACCTTTGGGCCTTCATTTTTACAACATAAAGGATACTTTGGCAGGATGGAAAGGTCCACCATCCAGAGAATCCCTGAGGAAAGTTTGGATGGTTGCCCCTTTATGCTTGTTATGGACAATTTGGAAAGAAAGAAATGAGATAGGAGGATATGGTGCTTTCAACCCAAAGGATGAAGAACTCTTTGATGTTTGCTCTATGGTCATGGGCAACAGCCAATTCAAATGTGCAGGCCATGAATGTAATAGATTTTTTGGATCTTTTAGTCACTATGTAGGGGTTGGGTTGGTTTGTTTCTTTCTTTTCTCTAGCTTGTTCTCTCTTTTGGTGCCTTTGTATACTCCCTGTATACTTTCAAGCTTGTCCCTTTTACTCTAATATATGCTCTTTATTGGTTTTTACCTATCAAAAAATTTTATGTCCCTGTTCCATCTTCCCAGGATTCTTAAGACAAGGTTGGAACGTATCCAGAGGAATTTCCTGTGGGGAGGGTGTGCTCTTGAGAAAAAACTCCATCTGGTCAATTGGTCCACAGTGTGTTTGGCGAAAAAAAGAAGGGGCTTAGGAGTTAGGGGTCCCATCGACCATAATAGAGTGACTCTGGCCAGTGGAATTAGCCGCCGCTCATCAGAAGAGACTCCTTGTGGAGATCTGTCATTGGTACAAAGTTTGGGTAAGATGTAAGGGGCTGGTGTACGCGCAATTTCAAGGGACCCTATGACACTGGTTTGTGAAAAGAGATAAGAAAGGAGCGGGAGATTCTCCTCCCTAGAGTAGTGTTTATTGTTGGGAATGGTAGAAGGGTGTAGTTTTGGAAAGATGCCTAGTGTGGGGAGGCAGCCTTGTGCACTTTGTTCCCTTCCTTGTTTGCTTTGGTTGTGCACAAAGAGGCCTCAGTGGATGACGTTTGGGATAGCTCGAGGGACGCGGGGGGGTGGTCCCCTCACTTCATTAGAATGCTTAATGATTGGGAATTAGAGAGGTGGAGAGGTTTCTCCTCATTCTCCATAACAAAAAGGTGCTACACACTTTGGAGGACAAGCTCTTTTTGAGAGAGGCTAAGGGTGGGCTCTTTTTCAGTGAAGTTTGTCTACCATTACTTGTCTGATCTTGAAGCGTATCCTTATCCCTCCAAACTCATTTGGAACTCTTGGGTGCCCACTAAGGTGGGTTTAACTGCGTAAATTCTGCTTGGATCTCACTGCGGATCCAACTTAAAGAAGGGGTAGAGCCATAGTCAACATATGTTTTCTTTGTGAAGAGGAGGAGGAAACGGTTGAGCACCTCCTCTTGCACTGTACAAAGGCCAAAGTGTTGTGGAACCTCTTTCTTTCCATTATTGGAGTGCAGTGGGTTTTCCCCCTTATAGTAAGAGGAACTCTTTTATCTTGACATGGTTCCTTTGTGGGTAAAAAAGGGCTAAAGGCATGGATGGCAACCCCTACTCTGCTTGTTTTGGTCAATTTGGCGAGAAAGAAACAAGATTGCTTTTGATGATGAGCATTGCTCGGTTCATAGATTAAAGACCTCTTTTGTTTATAGTTTGTGGTCTTGGTCGATATTCCTATTCTGAAAAAAATCGATTACTGATGGGTTTTTGGTTTTTGGATGGGATGTAAATGAGGGTTGGTGGGTATAGTTTTGGTTTGGTGGGTGTTTCTTTGCCTCTTTTCTTTCTTTCTCTTTGTTCTCCCCGTTGGTTGCTGTTAGTATTCTCCCTGTATGCCTTTCGGCACTTGGTGGGCTCTTTTGCTCTGGCTTCAATATATCCTGCCTTTTACCCATAAAAAAAAAAAAAGGTGCTTTCTGTGCCAAAAAACGGAAGAAACAATTGACCATCTTTTGCTTCACTATGGTGCAACAAGAGTTTTATAGGACATCCTTTTCTCTCTATTTGGAGTTCATTGCATCTTTACTAGTTCAGTTAGACAAACTTTGGAATGATGGAGGGGGTCGTTTGTAGCCAAAAAAAGAAAGGAGGTTCGGAGGGCCGGGCCTTTATGTCTCTTTTGGACTATATGAAAAGCTAGAAACAAAATTGCTTTTGAAGATGCAATGTTGTCCATCCAGAAGTTAAAGTCCTCTTTTGTGTATTTCCTATGGGCAGAGACTAAGTTGTTCTTTACAGAGGGCCCTACAATGCTTGTTGAATTCATTGAGTGGTTGGGTTCAAAGTGATTTTGGTGTTTGTATATCTTTTCTTTTCTATTGGCTGTGGTGGGAGGTTTCTGGGAGCTGTCCACTTTTGGGCAGCTTTGTTGTTAGTTGTTTTTGTGTGGTTTCTTAGGGCTGGCTTTGTTTTTTCGCGGTCTGTTGTGTCTCTTTGGGGATTTGGTTTGTTTCCTTGTACTCTTTTCGAGTAGCCATTTTGGCAGCTCTCCTCTTGAATATATTCATCTTTCTTGCTTATCCAAAAAAAATAAATCAGTCATTTGATATGTAATTAATTTTATACTCCCATCTGAAAAGAATAGATTTCCTACTTCTTGGAAGAGTTGTCATCTCTCAAATGCTACTTCCTTTTGCTCAAAGCTAGCCACTGTTCACTGTGATGTTGCTTTTCACATGCAATTCCCTGTACTAGATCTTTGAACTGTAAGGAAACTTCTTTGAATCCCAGAAATAAAGGAGTAAGATCCTGACATATATGTAGCCATGGATATGTCATGGTCTGCCGCAATATGTCTTTCCTCAACCTATAACTCTATGTTATCATATGATTGCAGATCATGAAATGTCACATTTATTCCAGTTGAGCATCATGTTATATTGAATGTTTAGCACTCAAGAATATTCTTTTGTACTTCTTGATGGCAGATTAGGCTCTCAATCTTCGGAAGGGACTTTGGTGTTTCTTTGATTTCTAGACGATCTCGGCATTTTGCAGGGACTCGGTATGCATTTGTTTGTATTTCTTTTTATTTTCATGTGAAAGTCACTTGTGTTAATCCTTTAGCTTCTTCTTTGTTGCTTACATGAATGAAATAGAAGCAAAAATAGTTTATTATGGACCATTTTTTTCCAATCTCTCACATAGTTACCTCCTATTAATTCTCTAGAAATATAATGTTGTATGAGCTTCTTTCTTTTTTTTCGTCTTTTTTGGGTTTCCTTTATTGATGTTAGGAATATGAGATATATTTTTCCTACAAATGAAACATTAATTTATTGTGATAAATACCAATAATTTTGTTGCATTGAGATAGAAACTACGAAGAGGGATGAGAAATCCTTTTTAAGAAGTATAAAATCGTCTGTCATGGTTTGATAAAAAATAAAACAAGTGTGTTCTAGTTTCAAAAGAGAAATCTATCTTCCTATATCAAAATGATTGGGACAACTCTAGTTACAATTCATGCAGATGTAAAATCTTATATAAAAGAAACCACATGTCTAACTCCAAGCTTTGTTGATGCGTTTTCCATGGCCTAAGTGAGGAGCCGTAGAGAAAGAGCAGGTTCTAGGTGTTGCAAGCCAAGGTTTTATTTTTAAGGCTAACTAATTAGGCTTGCCTTTTTGAAAGAATGGAATTTATTTAATCCCTTTAGGCTTGTCTTTTTGCTCCTCTGCCTTTTTTGTTCTCTTTTCTTTGAATACATCCTGTATACATTGGGGCTTGGCCATGTTTTGTCAATATAGTGCTCAGCTTACTTATCAAAAAAAAAAAAAAAAATGTAATCCCTTTAGTGCCAACTGGGCCTCCTTCGAAATGAGCCTTGCCTCATGATGGGCCTCCTCCGGAATTGGGCTTTGCTTTTGCTAGGTCTACCTTCCTTTAGCTGAGATGCTATAACAAAGTAGGCTTTGGAGAGGCATGGGCTCTCTTTCGCAACTGGGCCTCCTTCTCCTCGAAATAATAGCCTGCTTTAAAATCTAATTTGAATTTGAAATAGTATTAGAGACAAAAGAGAGTTGATGGCAATTGTTCCTCAAACTCATCCTAGCCCTGCCTCCATAAAGCTGGTGAGGTGCCTTATTGTGTACCACCTCCCACTGAAGCCAACTCGCTTCTACAGCAGGTTGACTCCATACTCCTTTTTCCCCTCTAATGATCAAGATGGCAACTGTAAAAACCTAAGCCGTATTACCTCTTCTTTAAAGCTCTAGCAACATCAAGTTTAGGCTCATGGACACCTTCAATTTGATCTTTACTAAATCGACATCTTTTAAAGTATCTTGATCTACCTCTGTCACCTTCCCCTAATTCTTATAATGAACCTTAACTAGTTCTCGTTCCACATACGGAATGGAAGACCTCACAAGTCAACTCTATCTAGTTCCTCCCCCACTGTCCACACACGAATTCACCAGGAACCACTATATTTTCTCTTGGTGACCATTTTCACAAGCTCACTCCTCTCAAAACCTACCTTCCTCTTCTTCAACTACTCTTAAATAATAATGATCCTTACACTGCCACACCATGCAGTGTTCTTCTCCTTTGCTTCAATTGCTTTTGTTCCAGTAATGGAATGAAAAGACCATCCTAACCTTGAGGATATTGTCTTCCTTAAGGCTTCGTATCCTCTACTTTTGACACCTTTAGGAACAATTAGAGAAGTAGTTTTCCTGTTTTAAACGAAGTCTGTAATTCTAACGTACCTTCCTTTGCTATTGAATCAAATTTCTATCAAACGTGTCCTCAATCCACCCAGAAATTTCTGGATGAAACCAAGAGATCACACGAACACCACAACCTTCAACTATTTGAAAATCCAAGCGACTTCTTCCTCTTCAAAAGTTATCGAGAAAGCATGTCCTTGATTCCTCTTCATAACTGAAATCCAAGGACCCCCATGGATGCCTTCAAAACTAATCAGGAAAGTCTTTTTCTCCACTTCAAAGCACTTCAAACCCGTGGAGGCTTTTATCAAACTCAAGTAAATGAGTGTTACATGGACTATGATCATGAGGGATTTTAATTTTATATCTAATTCTGATCTTATTGATACTTCTCTGAGATGGGCTGTTCACTTTGTCTAAGATCCAGGAGTTAACATGTAGATTTCTAGTCTCCAATAGTTACTCTTTCTCTACTATTTCATTCAAGGGGCCTACATTGGCTTGTTTTGGATGATTGTCCTTTATTTCTAGGGTGAAACCAATTAGGTAGAGACTGGTTTTTCTTATGTGTGAGAATGTAGTTAACTCATCATTACCTCAAGGGAAAATTTTTGTTAAGGGTTGGGTAAAGCTACTTCTTGGGAGTGCTAACTCTTTTATAAAAATAAATTCAGGATTTTATTGAGGCAAAAAACTAATATTCTTAAGGAGATTTAGGGAGTGATTTTGAGGAAGCCCATCAGCTTTCTTAAGCTTTGGGTGTTCATATCATGATCCATCCTGAAGAAGTGTCATAGATTCTCACTTATTCTGTTAAAGGAGTTTGTTCACCTGAATGTAGTTTTGTTGGGAATAGAAGAAGGAAAGTTTGGAAGACCTCGCCTCTGAATCTATTTGGTGCATGTGAAAGTATCAAAATGGAAAATCACCCAAGGGTTTGATCTAGTGCTGAATTTGAAAGACACTGTTCCTAATTCTTTATTTTCATGGTCTAGAGATCCTCTTCAGGGATGGAGTTTGTTTCTGGAAATCATTAGTAGAATGGGATTAGCCTTCCATCGTGGCCTTCATTTTGGGAATTTCTTCTTTTCTCTCTCGTTAGATGTTTCATGTGTACTTCTTGTCTACCAGGGGTTCCCCTTATGTGGTGCCTTCAATTTATGTATATTCTTTTGCTTATAAGAAAATAGACTGAATAGGATCTTTCTCTATTACACTTTATTTATTTTCTAAATTTTTCAAGTTTCCATAAAAATAGTTTCCACTAATTTCACTTTGAGTACTGTCTGAACACCATCAATTCTGTAGGCAATAGTAAAATACAGGGTGCTTATATGTACAAATTATTCAACAATTGCTCACTAATAGTTTCACTGGTTTATTGATTTTCATTTTGTTGGTTACCTGAAAAGTGAATGATCGGGGAAGAGTGGCTAATGATGTTGAGACAGAGCAAATTGTTCTTGATGAAGAAGCCGGTTCATGCAAAGGAAAAATGAGTTCTGTTGTGCAGATGCGTGGTTCAATTCCCCTTTTCTGGTCACAAGAAGCTTCAAGATTAAGTCCTAAACCTGATATTATCTGTATGAATATCAAACCTTTTCAATTTGTTCTTTTTTAAAAATAAATAAATCAATAAATTCATTCGAGCTTCCATTCAGTCTCAGTACACTATCAAATTTGGTTTCACATAATATGACTTGTGATGCTTTTTCCCCCTTTATTTCATTTTCTGTTCTTGATTTCAGTGCAGAGGTATGATCCAACATATGAGGCAACAAGGTTGCATTTTGAAGACCTGGCAAAGAGATATGGAAATCCAATTATTGTGCTTAATCTAATCAGGTATTGTTCCACTTTACTGGCATTGGCTCTCTGTTAATAATAAAATTATATATTTTCTAATTGTTCAATTAGTTTATTTTGTGGGAAATTTTATATACTTGGTGTATTTTTTCATGTTGGATCCAACAAAGCTAGAGATTTTTAGGATCTTTATTTTGGGTGTATTTCTTTCAAACTCTTCTTAGAGATTTTAGTTGGCACTAAGTGTACTTTCTTTTGGAAATTGTTGCTCTAATGGTCGTTCAACAATCTCTTGCATTTATGCTCTTAAGCATGGTGTTTGGAGATCTAACAATTGGGGCTTTCCTACCAGGGTATGACATTGTTACTAACCTGCTTTGCTGTACATGTTGATGGTCTTCAGTTTGTACTATCCATGATGATGTTGTTGGTGAGCTATTTTTGCATTTCATTGAACAATTTAATGCATGCCAACCCTGCTTGAGGGTTACAATTTTCTAAAATGGTGTAATAATGTGGGTTTAAGATACCAATAAAAAATTCAGATTTCTCATTTCAATAACCACAAACTATGGCATAATTCCATGTTTATATATTTTAATTGACTGCACTAAGCTTATAATTTTGGTTGCTGGTATTTAGCTCCAGCATTTGAGCCGGAGGAAATAATCAAAGTTGGCTTGTATACACTCATACCTTTTCCTTTCCTGTTGGAAAGTTTCTTGCAGATTCTGGGATAAACTATCTTTCTATAATATTCCTCTTCCCCACCATTCCTGGCAGCTTTTAAGAATGATGTTGTCTGTGAGCAAATGCATGAGTGTGTGTATGCACCTTTGCATTTTTTTTTCATTGTGTTGTTGTAATGCAGAATATTACTGAAACATGATTTCATAAAGAGTTTCATCCCCAGGTTCCAATTGGTTGAAGTCTAAAGATTACTCTGAAACGATTTTACAGTATCTTCAATTCGAATTATAAATAATGGCTGCCCTATTCATCTTGGTTTTTATTTGAATGTATTCTTGATTTGTTGCTGATGTTTGCCCCTTGTTGTCCTATTCTTTTCAAGTATTCATTCTGAAACTTGGAGAGTGACAGTGAATTAAGATCCATGTATAAAATGTAATCATGGACTATTAGTTCCTCTATATGATATGCAGAAGAAGAAATGATTCTTCTCTTTTCGACCTTCTATTTTTATGTTGGTTGCTTGATACATATTCAACCGTGGTGCAACCAAGTTCATTCCATATAGTTTAGATAAGGCATACAGATATGGAAAGAAAGAGAAACACTAAACAAAAGGAATACAGAAACTTCAACAAATTGCATAACACCTTATTGATTTTTATCTGCTTTTACCATAAAGCTCATTTAATGTTAAAGTGCAGACTGTTGAGAAAGCGACCTCGAGAAATGATGCTAAAAGTACGTTCGCGAATGCAGTTGGTTATCTAAACCAGATTCTTTCAGAAGAAAATCATCTCAAATTTATTCACTGGGACTTTCACAAGTTTGCAAAGAGGTATAGCATAATTTTTGTGCAATGTCACCTCACCTTTCTCTTTGTTTGAGCTTACGGTTCCATTTCTTTGCTGTTTCCAAAGCAAATCTGCCAATGTTTAGTAGTTCCTGGAATACCGTAGCAAGTGAGAAATATGATCTGACTGGTTTTATTATAGTGGTAAACTATCCATCTTAAAAGGAGAGCCGCTCAACTCAGTGGAACAAACCTTTGGAAGAATACGATATTTCTTTTTTTCATTCCATCTTACATCTATTTCAGAAATTACATAGTATATTTAAGAAATGGAAAATCTTCATTGTACCACCTGTAATAAATCATAGACCTTATCAAGAATTCACCCTTTTCATCTAATTCCTTGTTTAGTTCAACCAAGAATTCAAGCACATGTTCCTTCTCCATTATCCCACTCCAATTGATGAACAAACCTAATTCCTGCAGGCCTTTAAGAATGTTTCAATACTTAATTACAGCTTTGTTTTGAATTTTGTCCTTAATTCTTAGACATGACAGAATGACCTGGATCAGGAAGTAAGATTTCATGCTCTATCCCTTTAGTTCTTTAGTTATTGGAAAGCAACATATGGATCTATTAAATCCATGGCTCTGTTGAAGTCTGAGGCATGCCATAATCAGGGAGTTTTCTGAGTCCCTTGTTTGTAAACCGGGATCAGCTTTCTTTGGAGCCTTGATTGTGTCAGTCATACCCTAGTTTTTCTTTTCCATTAAGGACAGCTTATGAAATAGCCTATCAAAAATAAATAAATAAAGGAGCTTTACAGACACGGACCATTTGAGAAAATTCAATTTGTTTAGATAATGGGTAGTGGTTTGAAATGAAGGACTGTCTGCAATGCCATGAGATGAGGCCTATAGTGGTGGCAGCTGCTCTACATATTGCATCAAATATTTATGGGACGAGATATCTATCTACCTATATGTAGAGTAGCTTAATTATCACATATGAGCTTCATTTGTTCGTTCTTTCTAAATCTTAACTTTTGGAGAAGTTTTAGCCACATGAGTTCATATGTTGCTAGGGTCATAGCTCTATACTTAGCTTTAGCACTAGACTTGGCTACCACATCTTGTTTCTTACTCTTCCAAGATATTAGGTTGCCTTTGATAAAGACGTAGTACCTTGAAGTGGAACGTTTATCTGTGGATGAACCTATCTAGTTTGCATTTGTGTAGTCAATAATTTGGGTATTACCTAGTTTCTCATACTATACACTTTGGCTTCCTGTTTCTTTGACACATAAAAGAACACAAATCGCAGCATCCCAATGGCTATCTCAAGGTGGCTGTAACAATTGACTTACAACACTAATAGGAAAAAAAAATCTGGTCAAGTGATAGAGGTAATTCAGTTCACCTACAACTCGTCAACATCTCCCAGGATCTCCTAAAAGCTCCCCCTATCCTACGACAAGTTTGACGTTTAGATCATAAGAGTGTCTAAGGATACTTGTTTCTTCCAAGATGTCTAAAGCATACTTTCGTTGAGAAAGGACCAGACCAGTACTGGATTGAGCTATCTCAATTCCCATAAAGTACTATATTTTCCTCAAGTCTTTAGTATGAAAATGGTTGAAGATGTGTTGTTTTAGCTTTTGAATACCATCTTGATCACTGAATGGGATGACACTCATCCGCATAAACAACCAGATAAATGCACTGTCTTGAAGAGTTATAATGGTAATAGATCAAACAGTTTGCTATCTTGCAAAGCATGTAAACTCTTGAACAACTGAACTAAGCAGTTAAGCCATGCTCGAGGAGATTGTTCAAACCATATAAAGATCGTTTGATTAGATGAGAGCCAATTGGTTCATTCAATTTGGCACTTTCATTGCCAATTTGCAGTCTGGTGTCATTCTAATAGCAAAGTAAGTCAATGGCAGACTTGAATTGGATAGTTGGTTGGTCAGCATTTGATGCCGTTCATCTATCTTTGTGGAAGACTTGGAGAGATTTTTTGAAGACTTGAAGTTTTCTTGAAGACTGAGGATTTCTTATAAAGATCTGAAGATTTCAAAGAGTTCAAGTGTTTATTTAGAATACTCACTATGGTTCGAAGTTAAGCATTAAAAATGCTTGAAGATGTTTTTGTCTTTTGTAAGAAGAATCGTAGGATAATAGTTGATACCGTTTCCAATTTTTAATTAATAGAAATTCCTATTTGTTCACAATTTTTTCTTATTTAATGAACATTTTGTGCATACCAAATTTCTCACCCTGCTTTGATACCATGATTGCAGGTTGAGAAAAAAATTATTTCTCATTCATAATCAGAATTAGGTGTGCTAGGCTATAAGTAAGATTGCAGCTGTTGTACAGAAGAATAAGGGAACATCCATACAAAGAAACAATAGCCTAAAATTTAGAAAAAATAAATAATAAATAGGGAATGATGTTAGGTTTAAAGAACTGTTGACTCTAGTTATTTTATACCTTAATTGACTGCACCAAATCAGGTTGGACATGATCTCTAGAATCCTAATTGTTTCCACAGGGGCATTATAATTTTTGAATTTAACAAATATTTTTGGGATCTATTTGCAATGATTAGACTGTTCATGGATTGTTAATAGTTCTTCTAAATTATTGGTTATGTGTGTGTATTTGTTACATCTATATGTACAGTTGCTGACTATTTTTAATCCGTAGGTTACTGAAATATGGAGAGGTTGTCATGGCAAGGATTGTACTCCCTTGTTCTTGCTTTGTTCCAAGTGACTAAACAAATAATTCAACTTAAACTTATATCATGCTATCTAAATGTGATTCCACTCATCTGTCAATTATTTGTTTGGCACTCATATAGCTCATTTTGGGTGTTTCAGGGATGCTTCTATAAGAGATCTGAGACCTGGTTCAGGAGATGTTGCAAGGATTGGGAGTAGCAATGATACCCTAAATTCTTTGATTAATCGGGACAAAGAGTCTGAGAGTCAACAAGTTAGAAACAATAATTATAATAGTGCAGCACCATTCTTCCAAAGTGGAGTTCTGCGCACCAATTGTATCGACTGTTTGGATCGTACTAATGTTATTGATATGCTTCACGGTCTAGCAGCTTTTTAGGCGCCAACTCCATGCAATGGGTTTGACAGACATACCCAAAGTGGATCCCTGATAGCTCCATTGCTGCTGCTTTAATGGATATGTACCTAAGCATGGGAGATGCACTTGCTCAGCAATATGGAGGCTCAGCAGCACACAACACTGTATGTTAATTATAGACAATAATGTTTGTATTTTACTTGGAAACCATGGGCAGTGAATTTGCTTTTATATTAAATTCATTAGTAGTTGATTAAGTACTGGGATATTGTTTCACTGATGCTTTGCCATGAGTTTCAGGTGTTCCCAGAGAGGCAGGGAAAGTGGAAAGCTACGACCCAATCTAGAGAGTTTTTAAAGTCCATCAAAAGATACTACAGCAATGCTTACACTGACGGTGAAAAGCAAGATGCAATAAATTTGTACTCATTCTCTCTTCTAATATTGTTTATTTGCTTCTATAGAGTTAGACTACCTTTTGACACAAAATCCTAAGCTATTGGGTAACATACCAAAAATATATATCAAGCAACAGAGGTCAAAGGTTTAATACCTCATTTCATTTGTTGCCTAATATTATTTGCGCATAGGCAATAAGTGGAGAAATAAAAAATCAGTGAGGTCTGGGTTCATTACTTCCTCAAATCCAAGGCTTTGGTGTAATTTAAACTATTGGTTTAATCCAAAAGCCTAAGCTATCAGGTAGCATGCCAACGATTTATATAAATTATACTTATGCTAAAGCTTGAACAAAAATTTTACTTACTCAAGTTCTATAATAGAGTTTTCTTGTATTTGAATATTCCCTCTGTAAGTGAATAGAAATCCTTCATGAAATCTAGATGCTTTAGCTATCCTCATGTTAACAAAGGTACATTTTGGCTAAAATATTTTATCTTTTTGTGTCTCAAATTGTCTTCATTTGATGATTTTTGACAGATTTCTAGGTTACTTCCAACCACAGGAAGGGAAGCCTGCTTTGTGGGAGTTGGACTCTGATTATTATCTTCATGTGTCTGGAATTGGAGATGAGCTTTTCCCTGATAAGAGGTAAAATTTTTGTTTGTTCTTTGCAAACTATGGAGTCCATACAGTATGTGTATGGTGTGTGTGTGTGTCTATATATATATATGTTTTGGATATCCTTGCTAATTTAGTAATTCTTTCTTGTTCTAGAGTTCCATGTTTTAGAGTTTGGTTCATTTATCTTTGTTCTCTTTCATTGTTTTATTATTTTTTAACTTTGCAGTTCACCATCTGATGCTAAACCTGGAGGAGCCTCAGGCATCACTCTTGCTCCGGTTCCAGCTTGCAAAGAAGACTTCTCACGAATAAAGTTGACTTCATTTGATAAATTGATAGGAAGGACATGTAGTTCAATAAAGAACGTAAGACTGTGCTGTGAGCCAGATCAAAAGCTGGGTGGTGGTACAGGAACCTCTGGAGTAGCACCTGATGCAGCGTAATCTCTTCCTTAGCCTAAGCAGTTTGCTTTTGTGCTTTTGCAATCTATCTTTGCTTCTCAGATTATCAAATTTCCTCTTGTTTACAAACACATGCCACTGCACTCATGCACTGTATTGGTGCTTCTCATATAGTGTAGGGCTGTGCTGCTTTTACCTCCAAAATCCGTGTTGTTCTGTTTCCTTATTCCTTATCCTGTTATCCTGGCTGCACTTCAGTTTCCATACTGCACTAAGGGAGTTCGACACTACTGATGCCTTTCTTGGCAACATCGGTCAAATATGAGGTGGGGTGGGGGATGGGTGGTGTTCAGATGACATTAGTCAGGGCTAGGACTAGGAGTTGAAGTTCCCGGTTAGTCAGTATGAGGCTCCTTAAGTTGGTGTTAAATATGCAAAGGGATGGAAAGACAGCTGCCTCTTGCTTCTTTATTTCAGGGTTACCAGAGTGGGTCCTCGTTGTTCTGGAATTTTGGGTTTTTCTAGTTGATTCCAGGAAAGAAATTGATACTTTAAGGGGTTATCTTAGTGGATTTATTAGGAAAATGTAAGGGTCTGTTACCTATCATCCTTCTAGAATGTTAGTTTCCATTTGTAGGATTTAATTTCTGTCCTTGCGACCATGATATATTATTTCAGCCATCAAATACCTAGGAATCATGGTTTTTTAAGCTTCTCTCTCTAGGGCACTGTATTTTGGAAGACTTCTAGTGAGATAACATTTCTTTTCGACCCTTATAGTTTCCTCTTTTGATATCCAAACCAATTAAGACTCATTGCTTCACAATATTATTTGTTATTGTAAAAAAATGAGTACTTCAATTTGTCAGCTTTGCAAGAACTAAAAACGGTTTGTTAGTGGCTACTCTTTAAGAAACTCTGATAAATCAGGAAGACAGATGCTTAACAATCAATAAACTTGTACTACTTTTTGCAGTGAAATACAGCTCAAAAGCCCAAACTGGCTATTTGGCCAGAGAAAATTTGAAGATAGTGGCTCTGCTCTCAAAGCGGGATCACGTGAAATTGCAAATGAAGGATCTCAGGAGATTAAGGACAAGCTTGAGCTTTCTGTGATGCAAATTGAAAGCTTTTTCTTTTGTTGAAAATATAGATGAGAGGATATCTTCAGAGGTATTTTCCTTGTAAAAACATCCTTATTTTGTCATAGCTAAAGGGAGTCTCCTTTCTCTCAGAACGCTGTTATTAATTTTGTCAATATATTGGTCTCTCCGGTATCTAGGACCATCAACAATTAGTTTATCATTGTCATCTCCAACTTAAGATACTTAAAATACGTTGGCATTCTATTTCTTTCCATCAACTCGGTTTGTCGAGTACCTGAGCTACCTCTTGTGTCTCACTAGTTCTGTTTGCCTGCTCACAGGCTATATACAATAGAACCTTGAGCAACTGGCTTGTAGATTAGACCAGAGCCTCGGAGTTCCAGCATGCTTCAGCAAGTTCTTAACATCGAGTTTCTTCAATGTCATTTATTTATAATATGCATTTATTATGTGATTAGTACACGTAATCATAGATAATTGAAGGGAAAAATTGTATATTTCATAGATAATTGTACATGTAATCATAGGAAAGAATATGAAGTTTCCTAACTCTACATGTTTCATTTTCCCAACTAGTTTCTAATTCTACAATACTATAACACTCCCCTCAAGTTGGAGCATAGATGTTGATCATGCCAAACTTGTTACAAAGATAACTAAATCGATCTCCACTTTCCAAGGTTTGTGATATATCTCTAATTGTTCTCCATTCTTTACATATCCTAGAGATCGACCTTGGATCTTCTCACGAGATGAAAATGACCAATCCGTCTCAATATGTTTGGTGCGTTCTGCAAATATCTGGTTAGATGTTATATGCATGGCAACTTGGTTATCACGCAAAGCTTAGCTGAATGCGAAGTTTCAATGCCCACTTCCATCAATAACTGGCGTATCCACATGATCTCGCATACAAACTGTGCCATAGCTCTATACTGTGAGACAACACTTTGCTTCTTACTCTTCCATGAGATCAGATTTCCTCCCAAAAAGACAATATCTTGAGGTAGATCTCCTATCTTCCTTAGATCCTGCTCAATCTACATCAAAAAAACACTCAATTCTGGTATGCCCATGCTTCTTATACAACATTCCATGTCTGGAGCTTCTTCGAATGGCATGGGATATCTTTCTGACCTGATAATTGTGCGTGGGAATGACATATCTTTACGACTTAAGCGAACTGCTTGAATAGAAAAAGCAATATCAAGTAGAGATGCGTAAGATAATTCAATTTCCCAACCAGTCTTGTGTATCTCTTAGGGTCTTCAAATAGGTCTCCTTCCTTAGTGATCTGCACATTAGAAGTTATAGGAGTACTACATGGTTTGGCACCCAACTTCCTTGTCTTAGATAACAAATCGAGCACATATTTCCGTTGAGATAATTTCCTACTTCTCAAGACTTCAACACCCAAGAAATGCTTCAACATTCCTAAATCCTTTGTGTGAAACTGATTGTGAAGAAAGGATTTAAGAGATGGCCTGCCTTTGGAGTCACTCAGTGATAATGATATCATCCACATACACTACCCGGTAGAATAATGCAGGCTGGAATTCTTATAGAGAGCCCAAAGTGGTCATACTTACTCTGCACTGTGCCAAATGTCTCAAGCTTGCACAGCTGAATTTGTCAAAACCAAACCGTGGACTCTGTTTCAAACCATATAGAGATCTCCGAAGACAACACACCTTCCCTATCTACCCCTGAGCAACAAACCCCGGAGGTTACTCCATGTAAACCTCTTGAAGATCTCCATGTAGAAAGCCATTCTTGATATCAAGTTGGTGCAAGTCTCAATCATAAGAAGCAGTAAGAGAAATAAACATACGAACAAATGTCAGCTTAGCTATAAGAGAAAAAATATCAGAATAATCAACTCCATAAGTTTGAGTATAGCCCTTAGCAACAAGACGGGCCTTCAATATAGCAATAAACCTATCAGGATTAAACTTTCACTATAATGTGGCATGACCGTAGCATGCCGGTAGGTAAAGGCACGAAGTCCACGTACCATTATCATCTAAAGGCTTGCGTTCGTGCATGTGCTTATTTCACATGACGGGGTGAGATAAAGCCTCCACGGTGATGTTAGGAAGGGAGATAGAATCAAGAGATACAATAAAGAAACAAGAGGAAGACAACAAATGGTTATAGGAAACAAACGAAGAGATTGGGTGAGCACACTGACATTTACCTTTACGGAGAACAATTGGAAGATCATCACCCTAGATTGCATCTGCTGACGAAGCAGTCGGTGTTGGACTTTAGATTGGAGGGTTCTGGCACTAAGAATATACCTGAGTAATGAGAGGGTTAACAAGAACGGGAGCTGGAGTAGGAGCCGGTCGAGCCAGTGGAACAGGTGAGGAAATAGTGTATACTAATAAATCATCACCCTCCCCTTGACTAGTAATAGGAAAAGAAAAGGAAAACGAGGTAGTCTCAAAGAATATAACATCGGTAGACATAAAGTAGCATTCGAGTGGAATGATGCCTATACCCTTTTTTAACATAAGAATATCCCACAAGATACCTTTTCTAGAACGGATCAAGTTTAGATACTTGAGGATGGACATAAGAACAAAGCATGTGCATCCGAATGCGCTAAGGATCGATAAGAACAACGATTTATTTGAAAGCAGTGGTGGTAGGAAGTAGCCCGATTAGAGCAGATGAGGAATCTGGTAATAAAAAAAGCGATGGTAGAAATTGCGTCGACCAAAATGTTTAGGACATCCATTTGGAACAAAAGGGCTCGGGCAATCTCAAGAAGATGTCTATTCTTTCTCTCAGCTATCCCATTCTGAGAGGGTGTATCAATACAAAAGGTCTGATGGAGAATCCCATGTTGTAACATGAAGGATTGAAAAGTTTCTGACAAATATTCCTTGGCCTTATCACTCCTCAATGTTTGAACATGGACATGAAATTGAGTTTAAATTTCAGAACAAAAGGCACTAAAATGAGAAAAATGCTCATAACGACTTTTCATTAGATAAAACCAATTATTGCGAGGAAATTGTCAACAAAATGTGAAATACTTAAACCACGTGAGAGACTATAAGCTGGACAAGGACCCCGAACATCTTAATGAACTAACTTCAGAAAGAGGCGAAGCTTGTTTATTGACTCTAGGACTCAAATGCATACGATGTTAGCATATTGACATGACTCACACGATGTGAGGATAGACTCGAGCGGGGATATAAGCTGTGATAAGAGGCGGGGATGACCAATGGCTTGATGTGGTCGAAGGGATAATAACTCGGGACAAAGCCCAGCAGACTTGCCACCTACTTGTTTAGGATGTAGAGACCCCCAGACTCGCGTCCTTTACCAATAATCCGCTTCATCGAAAGATCCTGAATCAAACAATAATTAGGAAATAATGAGATACTACAATTATGCGTACGAGTGAGTTTACTCACATAAATTAAATTAAAAGAGAATTGTGGTAAACTTAAAACAAAGGTCAAAGTGATTAGAGGAGTCAGATGAATTGTCATTGACCTAAGGACACAAGATGTTGACCCATCTGCAAGGGTAATAGTAGAGGTAGAAAGGTGAGACTGAAATGTAGTAAATAAATTGAAATTACCTGTCATGTGGTCAGTGGCTCTAGAGTCAATAACCCATATGGAGGAAGATGAAAGAAAACATGTACTGGGTTTACTTGACTCAGCGAGTGTAGTGATAGAAGTAGATCACGGACTTAGAGTGATTTATGGTAATGAACATATTGGAAATCTTCGATTTTTGATACGCAGCTTCCTACAATTCGACATACATGTCGGATTATGGCAATAATGACACACAACTCCTCCTAAGGGTTTCGTGTTAGTCATAGAAGTTGATCTAACTCAAACAAGCCTTTGAAAATCCGAAAAATGCCAAAAAATAGGATTGTGTAAGGAAAAGGACCACCTTTCCACGAAAAAACATCACACCTAAATGGATTTTAGTCCCACAAACCTCAAAACACTCATGAGAGGCATTTGGATCTCAAGCCAAATACCGAGAAAAATCAAGGAACCCACACAGAAAATAAGACAGTCCCGAGCACAAAGGAAAAGGCATTGATGCAGGCCATAGACCAAGAAGAAAAGTAGCTGGGGAGCTTTATCGGTGGCCGGCGACACCGGAGGTGAAATTCGGTGGCCGGAATGTTCTCCACACACCCTCACGCGCGGCGAGGAGATTCGAGATGCGACCACGCGTGGGTGGGTCTGGCTGTCGGAATCTCACTGGCGGTGGGTAGATGGTGGCGATTCGGTGGGGGTCCTTGTCGGTGGGTCATCGGAGTTGTGTTGTTGGAGATGCAGGTTTTTCTCGCGATTTTCCCAAAAAATTTGCCCTTTTTTGAACAAATTCAACCCTTAGGCTCTGATACCATGTAATCATAGATAATTGCAGGGAAAAATTGTAAATTTCATTGATCACAAATAACCTATTTATATACAAAATCGAAACCAAATAGGAAAGAATGAAGTTTCCTAACTCGTGTTTTCACTTTTCGTAGTTTACAATTACAATACTATAACAATACGCACTTAAACATGCTTGTCCCTTTCAACAAGTAATAAATAGTTTGATATTTTTTTATTGATCGTCGAGAGTATTTTAGCCCCACGGCATAAACCAAGAAGTTTCTTTTTCTATCATTAATATGCAAATATTATATTAGTTTCATCAATTTCTGTGGATTCTTGGTGGTATAAAGCAAATCTTGAGCCCAGTGAAATAATGCACCCAAATCATCAAGCACAAATTTCAAATATTAACTAAAACAAGACCTGCAATTACACTTCCCCTTTTGTTCTGTTTTTGTTTCCTATGAACAGGACAAAAGAGAGCCTATATCATTCTTTTGTTGTAGTAAAGCTTCCTTACCTGCTATTTTCATAGAAAATCTATGGTGTTGTCCACTAAGGGTGTGCATTAATGCATTTGGTAATTGTATCCAATTTCAAGGTACCTTGCAACGACCTTGATAGATGAAGCTACTGGTTGGTATGGTGGAACTTTGCTTGGTGATCAGGATGAAAACAGTGAGATTTACAAGTTCTATGCTGAACTATGCCAGGTAAAGTGTTCAACCTTTTAAGTGGGTTCATTTTCAACCATCTCTGATTCTCTCTGATAGCCGTTTGTTTGTGGACAATCAGTTTTTCTACTTGTGCTTTTCTCTGAAACTAGGGTAGTTTTTTGATCAATTTCTATGAGTCAAAGCCTCTTTTTGAGCTCAATAAAAGCTTCTATACCCGTTGGTTAATTTTGTTGAAACATCTAATGACCTAAAGAATAGCCTAAGTTATATTTAGCTCTTAGAAAGTATTAGGAAAAGAAAATTACTGAAAAATAAATTTCTTGTGTTTGATGATATTATGAAAAATATATTTAAAAAATCAAATATAATAAAAATTTGTTAGAATTTGAGCATTTTCTTTTTACTTTTTCTTTCCTTTTGCTTTTCATCTCTATTTTATTTCCCTTATGTTTCCTTCAGATATTTCAGGAACCAGGCATAGCCTTAATAAGTACACTATAAAAATATTGCTTCTTATAGAAGCTCTGTTTTGGCTTATACAGAAAGGTTTTTCATATGCAATGAATCTTTTACTAGCACCAGTTTTGTTCTCTATAAAATGTGAATTTGGTTTTAACTTTATTCTAATTAAGATTAAAACCAGGAAGCGATCCCAATCGAGTCCTAACTATTCATACTTTTTTTCTAGAACTTCATATTGAAAGAAAGGAGGGGAAAAATATTGAAAGAATTTTTTCATCTATTCTGTTGCATCATGATGCGCACATAAGTGATAATTACACTTAGATTATATTATATATGATAGAATATAATATGTTCCTATTATTTGTAGGATTCCTTTTCTATTTTGATAGGTTTATTCTTAATACTTTAGAGTTTGTTTCCTGAATATCATGTTTTTTAACACCCTCCTGCACATGTGGTCCCATATCGGCCCGTGGAGAGTGAAACAAATCAAACAATGTCCTCCATGGACTTCAAATCAACAAATGGGGAATAAATTATAGAGAGAAGGTTTCAAACCGAGACCTCTTGAGACAGCTACGTCTGTAATGACTCTCCAAAACTCAAAGGCTTTGTAGGTTGGGTTTTTAATATAAATATCATGTTTTTTAACACTTCCTATTATGATTATTCTAGTAAGTCTATATAATGACCTTTGTTATGTAATTTTTGTAATTAATTTATTCAAATAAGTCTTTCAGTTTTCTCTTGTTCCCAATTGAGTTTCCTAATTCTAACAGGTACATGAATCTTTCTCATTGGTTTTGAGTTGCAGGGCCTCGCCATGGAACCCTTCCAACACGATCCCGAAAGAGAGAAGCACTATGCTGAATTTCTTGGCATGGGAGCCATTGACGGTGAAGACGATGCAGGAATTGAAGCAGAGATGAACACAGCTTTGAATGAGTATGATCAAATTGGTTCTGATCTTGGGATTCTTCCTAATGCCTGCAAGTATTTAGCTGAAGATCCCACCCATTTGACAAGATGGATCATTGGAGAAGAGAAGATCCACAGGAACTAAATCCTCATTCTTCATACTGCTTTTGACTCCATTACTGGAAATGGTTTTCATCTGTACATGAATTTTACAGTACCTCTATTTCTGTATAGCAATTAGATTTTTAAGTACTTGTGTACCTCTCATATTCTATTTTATACACATATGATGAAGGCAATTAGAAATAGTTACCAAGAAGGTTCTCTGCTGTTTGTTTTAAGACTTAAGAATAATAATTTTAAAGAGTTTTGTCTCAAAATAATACATTTTGAACAATAATGTCCAAATTAGTGTTCTCATCAAAATCGTAGTTGGTGACTATGGTTTTAGATTTTTTTAAGTTAAAACCATAGTTGTTGGCTACAGTTTTAAATTTTTTTTAAAGTTAAAACCGTATTTATTGCTTATGGTGTTAGCTTGGAAGGTAAAGCGTATTTCACAAACAATGGTTTTAGATACAATGCAATAGCTTCAAGTATTACAATTGGACAAGACAAGGATATTCAATTTGCCATTATCTTAGGGTTTTCAAAATGTTTCCGTAATATTTGATATTCGAGTCCCCTTAGGACCATTGAAGGTTTACCTAGTTGTTAACTTTAGGGCGTTGTGGGATTAGTTAAGGTGCGTGCAAGCTAGCTTGGACATCCACGGTTATAAAAAAAAAAAAAATCTTTGATGAATTGTGATTAATTGAATGCCTATAATTTAAGATTTTCTTTCTCTAATTTTCTAACTTTATTTAATATCTAAATTACCATATGATGAATGGACTTAAATGTAGCACTGGTCTTTACTAATGGATTTGCTTTAGGATAAGCAAGAAGAATAAAGATAATTAGTGATAAGATTTACTAATATTTGGTAATAGGCTCCTATATCATCTTCTAATTTGAACTAACCTTAAAAAAATTCCCATATATCAAATTGTGTTAAATCCCTTTTTAAGTCTCATTGTTACATATTCCTTTTTCTAATCTTAAATTTTACATTTTCATATTTCACACGCTATGATGGTTTCTTTTTTTGAAAGAAATTTTTAAATAATTCATTAGTAATATATCGATAAACCAGCGAATCTGATTAGATTAAAAATCATATAAGATGAAACAATACCTAGGTTAATAGCATAATAAATCGGCTTAAAGCTTATAATTTTAATAATATTATAATGACTATAATACATATGATTACAGTTTTGTAACACATGAGATATCTCTATTAGAGATGAAAATAGAAAACGATTGAATGATGGATTTTGCTTAATATCTTTATATATAGAGATAGAGACTAAAAATAGAGAATGGTCAGAGGTACTCTTAGTCACTTATTCCCAAAAATTACGTAAAATAAAATAAATTTAAAAAAATTATGATTGTCAAATTATAAGGGGCATTTTAGATTGGAGGTATGCTAAAGTTGCAAATTTTTTAAGTGGAGGAAGCTTTGACTTTAAAACGGTAGTGATCCATTTTGAAATAGATACCCAATAGTTAAGATGGGTTTTCTAAATCTTTAGTAGTTTTGTCTTAGTTTCATATATTGATTTTTGTCATTTTATTGCAATGTTTTTTTGTTCGTAGATGATTTAAATGGCAAACTATATTCAATAAGGCAGAAACAAATAGTCAAATTATGATCGTCAATATGTTGTAGAACTGAAGTCATATGTATTTTTTTCATCATAGAATTATCATGTGTAGGTTTTGAGTCGATCAATTGTGTTATTAACTTAGATGTTGGATCATCTTCTAGAGTTTTTAGTTAATTAGATTATGTGTTTTCTATCAAATATATTGTTAATTTGAATCAATAAATCATTATCCTTTAAAAAAAAAAAAAATAGCTCCTTTTGTTTGTATAATACATGCAGAATTTGTTGGATGAAAAACTATATGGGAGATATAAACTTTAGAGATACCAAAGATCTTTCATGTCAAGTAATCAAAAGTATAACTAAAGCAAAAGGGTACTCGAATCCATAATGAATATGATGTTAAGAAGAACTTCATTTTTGATATTCAAACCTTGTAACCAGTGTTCAAGTTGTCGGTTCAGATCTTCCAATTATTGTATCCACGACTCCTCAGATTTCTTAAAAGTCTCTTTTCTCTATTAATGAGATGTTAAAATGATTTGGAGACCATAACCTATTTATAGTGAGTCATGGCCTGATATAGAGAGTCATGATAACACCCACCTCCAATCCCATTAGAAATATTCACGATACATTGCTACATCTCCAATTCGAAAGATATTCATGATACATTACCATGCTCATGATACATCATCCATCACAAAGAGTCATGACATTTAATTTCTTATTTTATGATACATTCACATTAGAAAGATTCATGATACATTCCCAGTTAGGAAGATTCATGATATATCCTCGGTAGGAAGATTCATGTCTATCACTCCATCGCAAAGTCGTGACATTTCGTTTTCTTATTTCATGATATATCTCCATTTGGAAGATTCATGATACCTCCCCAGTTAGGAAGATTCATGATATATTCTCGATTAGGAATATTCATGATACATCCCCATTAGGAAGATTCATGATAAATCCCCAATTAGAAAGATTCATGATACATTACCATGTTTCATTTTTTATTTCATGATACATCCTCATTAGGAAGATTCATAATGCCTAAACTCGTGCTTAAAACCATAGTCAATAACTAAAATTTTAACTTTAAAATAAAATTAAAACCGTAGTCATCAACTACGATTTTAACTTAAAAAAATTTAAAATTGTAGTCACCAACTACGGTTTTGATGAGGACACAATAGTTTGAGCATTTTTTTCAAAAAACATATTAAATTAGTTTATTTTAATGTATTATTTTGGAACAAAACTCATGATTGAGTTGGACAAGCTTAAAAAGCACACTCCTTCGACATATCTAAGCAATTGTAGCTTTTTATTTTGGTCATGTTGGCAGGTTTGGGAATTTTCCCATCCACCTTAGCATACTTTAAAAATTTATTGATAAGTCGTGAAATTTTTAAAAACAAATAATAGAATCTTTGAAAATTATTTGGCTTTTCGACCAAAAGTCAAAAACAAATAGCCCTTAAGATATATGCTGAACATTTCCAACACCTTCCCTAACATAGCCGCTTTGAAACAACATCCTAAAAATTTTACCTACATGGCAAAGTCTGAACCTGGCTCTAGTACCAATTATTGTGTTAGCAGAAGCTTTGATGTACAATAATATAAAGACCTAGGATTTATCCTATAAAAAGTTCTATACAAATAGAAATTAATACTAATTAGGAATCTAAGACATATTCGAAATAATCTGCACTTTTGATCAAATTCCATCATTGACTCCATCTTGAACTGAAATTCCTTTTCGTCTTTATCTTGTGTGCTTTGCAATGTTTTGTTATTCTTGAGATCTTCAATCCAAAGCTCTAACAATCCTCCTCTCAAATAAGTATCATTGGACCTCCTTTCAAATGATCATCTATCCATCCACTCTCTACAACTCGGGATTTTCCTTGGCTTCTATTGCATCCTACCACAAGCCTTACATGAAAACATCACATGCCTCGAGAGCTTGTTCTTATCTAGGACAACTCCTCTTAATCGTGGAGCAACAACACATGCATGAAGATCCGGACCATACCGCCTATTCAATAGAGCATAATCATGGATTTGTTGCCAACTAATTAATGTTGTAAGACCCGAGAAATTCCAATTTCTGAAATAAGGGCAAAATCGTAATTTCGATTACAAAATTGTGATTTCGGTTAAAAATCCGGAATTAATTCTCTAGATCTCGGATGACGAAACGGATTGCATCGTTGGAATCGTCTCGTGAAATCTGGTTAGCACGTAAAATTTCGTAATATTCCGAGACAGTCGGAGTTCACACGTTTTTCGAGGGCGTCGCGTTTGAGTCAGGTAAAAAACGATTTCGATGTGGCGAAAGTCCGCAGTATACTTAGCTCATGCATATGAGTGGTATGAGTAGAGAAATGATGAAAATGGGCCAGGGATAGTCTTAGAATATCAAATCTAGGAATATAAGGGACATAATAGGCATTTTGGATTTTGATTTTAAGTCATTAAATCTTAAAAAGGGAATAGTCTTAGTCTCTGCCACTCCTTTAAAAAGCAAGACAAAAACGTGAAATGTGCAGGGGAAGATGCAGTGGCCATTTTCTTTTGGGTTTTAGAGAGAGAACCTCAAGCTTCTCTCTAGAAATGCGGACGATCCGACCGTCGGCGGTCTTCGGGCCGAGAAGGAAAAACATTACGCGGACGAGCTGCATGGGCTCGGTTTTGTGAGTTTTTCGACCAAACTCCAGGAGGTGGGGTTCTCACTTACTTGAGTTTTGTCGATTTTAGAGGTAACATCGATGTTTGAGTCGAGATAGGGCGAAGTGAGGGCGTTTGATCGATTACAAACAGGACCGGAGTGATATAAGTTACAGAAACAAAATTTAGACGGTAGTGTATCGTGCAGGTGGTTGGTGCGGTTGTGTAATTTGTGCATTAAATGTTTGCTTGGTATCGACAGGCGGGAATGGCGTGGATTGTGAGTTCACTAAGTGAAGGCAGTTGAGTTATGTTTAGGAATAGTAATCAAAGGGTTTTCCACTATTCCCGAAGCAGTGTTCCTAAGTATATTTTGTGAAAATATGTGATTGGCGAGTGATTTAATTTAAATTGCTCGTGTTTGATTAATGTAAGTGAGCCTAATTTTGATTAATGATGAATTGTAAAATTACATGACATGATTGTGATTTGATATTATGTGAATATGTGCAGGTTTACATATTTGCATGTGATTAGACTGTATTGGAAATGGCATACATGCATTCCATATGCACTGGAACATCCTAGGATTTTAGGAGTTAGTGCATGAGATGAGTCTAGAGAAAAATGGTTCGGAGGGTAGTCTAAAAATATTAATTATCGGAGGGTAGTCCAAATTTAAAATATCAATCGTCGGAGCGGCCTAACTTGTGACATAACATGTCCACAAATAGCCTTCAAACAAGCCATGCAATGACCTTATCTATACAAAAACTCATCACATGTCAATACATTAGGACACACATATTGACCTCTAACCAAGTACCACCAAGTATGTCACTCAAACTAAGCAATGACAACTTGATCCTCAAGACCAGTTGTGGCATAGAGATGCCCACAAAACATTCTACACAATAAGCCTCTAGCGACCCCTCCGAGCCGGCGGGCCGGTTGGCGGATCGAGTGAAGCCGGGGACGCGAGCAAGCCGATAATCAAATCCATTATAAATACATTTTCATTTCTAAGTGTTTTTTTCGTTTTCAACTCTGCGGAGGCGATTTCATTTGGGGTGAGCCCATGCACTTGATTACAAATTCAATGCAATTCCTTTACAAAATATGCATTTAACCAAATATGGCATTTATGCGTTTATAAAATATCTAAAAAGAAATCGTGTTCAACTATAGAGTACAAAAATAATTTAAGTTAAACTCCCTTTTGTTTACAAAACTTTGTCATATAAAAAATATATATATATATATATATATATATATATATATATATATATATATAGTGAGGATGCATGTGACAGAGCATACTCCGTGAACTCTTTGAATGACTCTGAGCTCCTCGACCTTGGGTCCACTTCACTGTCTATTACTTGGTACCTGCGCATTGATTAAACAATACGCTAAACATTTTCATGCTTAGTGGTTCTATACAGTTCTCTAATCCATTTCAATTCAATACAAATCATGCATTTGTCAAAATAATGTCTTTATATAATGTCTGTGTAATGTAAAAGATACTTGTACAAATACACTTTTCAATATCATTTTTCGCTTTTCGGTTGCGAATTCACATATGGCTATAGAGTCAACATTAAGCCCGGTCGAGTTGGTGAATCGCATGGCATTTAATGAATTCGATATGATGTGATCTGCATTGATATTACAATCTGGCGTGGCTATAAATTCGGCATTCGATAGGTGGAGTTGGTGAATCTTTGTCTGTTTGTCATTGATGATAGCGATTCAGCGTTCGATATTATCATCTATATGACTATAGAAATTAGGCATTCAGCGATTCAGGTTGGTGAATCATGTCTTGTTTGTCATTGAGTATCAATGTGATTTCGCATGGAACAAATACGGTTACCCTCATGACGAATTCAGTTGGTGAATCCTGTCATGTTGGTTATTCAATAATGCGTTTCAAATCAATTTACTTTCATGTAGTAATTTCACTTATGGTTCAAATACACGCACACATGCAGATATTTGACAAACATTTCGAATACTAATAATTCAAATCGATATATATGTATATTTCACAAATAGAACTTGAAATGGAAATTGAGTCACAAAGAAACAACTAACATAAAACATAGAACATAAAACAAACCGAGAACAAATAGAGAACAAAGAACAAACAGAGAATAAAGAACGAATAGAGAACAAACCAATTATCAATTCCTTTTCTTTTTCGATACCAGTCCTAGGTCAGGTTGTCGTCTTCACCCGCACCTAGTCAAATACAAATTCTTCACTCTTAGTGGTTAAACAAATAATCATACTACACGAATATTGCTTCACCGAGGCGGCGAGGTACGGTACGTTTTTCACTTAGTCTCATTCTTATTTGAACCCCCATTAATCGTTTCTTAGGGTCTTTAGAAGCAATCGATTATCTGAATGCAAAACAACGGTGCAAAATATGCCTGAGAAACGGGGATCTTTAGACGGTGGGCACCGGTACCACTTTGAGTGGTATCGGTACCAGTTTGAGTGGTACGGGTACCACTGCCTTTGCATCATAGATGGGTACCACTTTTGTTATCGGTACCACTACGTGATTTTGACCATAAATGTTAGTTTGTCATTTCGCATTTTCTTCAATAAACCTCCTCCCGAATTCATCCCATGTCAAAAATCCGCATGGAATCGCTTTAAAACAAATTTCGAAAGGTGGTTTAGAATTAATGAAAACCCTTTTCTCTTAAGTTAGGACTTTTCCCAAAATCAAGATCATAAAAGAGGAAGTTAGGGTTTGATTGTTCTTACCTTATCTCTTCAAAGCTCCTCTTGTAGGTTGCTTGATGCAGGAGGAAGGAAGTAGAACCAATGGCCAATACTTGTGCTTGCAAACCCTAGCCTTTCTCCCCCTTTTCTCCTCTCCTTCTCTCAAAAATGGGTTTGCTCATAAAATGAGCTCCCAAAGGCCACTTTTGGTCTTTTAACATCCCACTTAAGTGTAAGACCATGTATTTGGCCTTCCACCTATCCCTCATTTCGTTTACTCGCTTTTGGTCTTCGTTCTTTATTTCCGCAAGGCCTTGTTTGGCCTTTAACCCATTTTCATTTAAAGTCCTATTATTCCACTTTGGCCGTTCATTATTATAAAATTCCTTGAACATTTTTTTCTTTATAACAATTGACACTTAGGTCACTTGTGTACAAATTTCCACGTTTACCATTTTTCACTTGGGTTATTTCGGGTTCAAATCACTTTCTCAATTTAGCATATAATATTCAATCCTTATGCTTCGCACTCAATTTACATTTTACAATTTATCAATTTATCAAATTTCCCAGCTTAAGTTTGGCTGGTCACTTTTGGAATATATAATAAAATTATTATAAAAATTTTAGGGTATTTTTGGGGCGTTACAAAGCCATAATAGACCACAGAATAGTTCTGAACTCAGTTCAGAAACTAGTCCCCTAACAGTCCCAAAATCTAGATACAAACCATTAAATGACATAAGGCATGGTAGTCTCAAAAATGTACCATAACCCAGGCTATAGAGGTCGAGTTTGGGTTATTCAAGCCTACATCAAGTTTTACAAATGCGACTATAATTTCCATACGAAAACTAGTTCAAATTCCCTCTTTTTAATAGAATCAATCCCAAAATCACGGACAATGTATGGGGTCAAAAGCTGGGTGATGCAATGGCGGAGTCCGGAAAATGGACCATAACTCGAGTTAAAGAGGTCCAATTTGGGTTATTCGAAAGCCTAACATCAATTTTTTAGATACAGATACAATTTCCATGAAGGACATTAGTCTAATTTCCCCCTTTTTCCAGACCGAAAATCAGTTCCAAATTTGGGCCCGATTATGTCTTAGAAGTCAAAATAGGGCGGCTGTGGCAATCCGGAAAATGGACCATAGCAGGTTATAGGAGTCCAATTTGGATGATTAATATAATCACGAGTTCGCGAATTTCGGCTACAATTTTCAAAGAAAACTAGTCCAAATTTTCTTTTTTTCTAACCGAAAATCAGCCTTAAAATCTAGACATTATAAAGGGTCAAAACATGACATTATTCCTTTATCCCCAAAATTTTGCCAAACAGCTCCTCAGAGCAAAACACGGCCAAACAACCCCTTAGGGCATAAAATATAACCAAACAACCCTTAAAGTGGAAAATAAACTAAAATAGGAATAATTTCTACCTCTTGGAGCATAAAAGAAATTATAGGAAGTCCCGTTGATCTTGTCATCAGAAACACTGATTCCCAAAATCCTCGGCAGGTCTCGGTGAGAGTGCAGTGTTTTACGTATCTCTGAGTAGTACTTGTCGAGTAAGATTAACTTTTATTCTTTGGCTCGACTGATTATGACCAAATGAACTATATTAGATCGAGGAAAGAAGGTTGGATTCTTTCATATATATAACTCTCTCTCGTTGAAGTAAGAACCTTGATAGGAGTAGTACTCTTATCTCCAGGTGGCTTTCTAAGCTTATCCTTAAGTTTTAAAGACAAGACACGTCGCGCCACGTGTCGAATGCTAGTATGGGTGCATTTTTGTTCACGAGAAATAATTTATTTACGTGCCGATTTAAGTTCAATTATTTTAAAATGAAACCTAACCCCAAATTATTTATCGACTTTAGAAGTTTTTCTTAAAGATTTTGTTTTTGGGGTTCAACAAATGGTCTTAGAACGTAACTGATGCATTTGTTTTGAATTAATGAAGTTGTTTGGAGTAATTAGATTTGTGAGGAGACCGAATCAAATGATGAGAATTCTATTTTGTGTGCGAATTTAGAAAAAATTATAGATTTGCAACCTATACTATAACGATAATTTACCATTTTGCAATTTTCCGAAAGAATTCAAATTTACCTGAATTTTATAGGTACAATTTTTTCAAGCCAACGAATTAAAAGCACAACTCAACCCTGCCTTATTTCCGTTTGGACCGGGCTTAAAGGCGTAGTTTGTACTTGTACTTGAAGCAAGATCTTTCAAGAAATGGGTATTTTCGTCATAAAAGATAACCGGAATGATTCATAATTCCAAGACTTCCAGGGACCTAACAGCAAATACAAGGAAAAATCAGTGGTAAGAGCAGAGAGAGATATATAACCACAAACACGAGCATAATCGTTGGTCTTCCTGATTGCTGTCTCCTGAAAACCTAGTTCACTCTCCTTCTCTGATTCTCGATTCTCGATTCTCGATTCTCCCGCTTTGTTCTTCTCCTCTTGCTTCTTCTCATCAGAACTTGTGTAAGTAGGTTTCTACTTTCTCTGTGTTGTAGTGGTAATTGTTTAGGGTTTTGTTGATTTTGGTGCTTCAATCGCTCTCAGCATTTCCCCCCTTTCTTTTTTGATTATCTTTCAATCGCTCTTGGTAACATAGAAGTGGGTTTTATCTGCTCTTTCTGTATGTGTTGATTTTTGTCCCCATGAAGTGTTTCTCGCATGGTGGATTGGGTCGGTGAGCTAGGGTTTTGGGTGCTTTTATTAAAGATCTAGTAACATGATACCGAATAATCGAGAAAGTTTTAACCTTGTCGAATAATTATTTTGGTTATTAATAATTTTATATATTTTTTTTGTTGGTCAAGTTCCTTGTGCTTTTATTGCTATTACAAATGTTATTTGGAGTTCAGCGGAATGCCATTTTTTAATTCCAAGCTTAGAAGATTTGTGTTCGTGTGAAAGGATTTTGACCCGATTATTTAAGTGTGTTGTGTTCAGATTGGGCCTATTTTATGAGGTGAATTGAACGTGAACAGAACCTTTTGCCTCACCTTATTTTATCATGAAAGACGTTAATATTTTTTTCAATTTCTTATGCATTGAAATTTTAAACGTTCTGGAGCTTTGGTTAATCTGGCCAATTAAGGTTTAGTTATAGGGAATCTGGAATTAAATATTGTTTTTGGATGATTTAGCAGTTGAAACTGAATTTATTTTTGGTGCATCTTTGTTAAGTGCTGTTTATACTATCCTTTTGTGGGCCTACCGGAAAACTCTTGAAATGTCTAGGGGCTATTAAGGCGTATATGGATAACAAGACTAAGGTTGATACTGGATGCTCAATGAATCAAACTCATCATGCTAGTGGTATTTGCATGTATTGCACTTTGCAGAAAGTTATGTTTATTATGTTAGCTTTCAGTTAGATATGTTATTTTTTAATTATGCATAATTCAGCTCTAACAATCTGCTCCAAAAAAAAAAAATCAGCCCTAACAACAGCGCTGTGCCAAACTATTACCTTGAGCCTATGTGCAAGGTTCATTTTGAGATTTTTAGCCCCATTTGATGTTGATAGCTCATTGTTTTTGTTATTATCATTATTATTTTCTAAAATGGTATGAAAGAAAGGAAATCAAGCTTTAGATATGGTGAAAATGGAATTTTTTTCTCTTTTTCTTTGAGTTACTCATAATTTGTTTCTCTGGAGATGCAAAATTGCAAAACTTTGGGATTTGATTTTTAAGTTACGGTTGTCATCATTTTTCTGCCTTTGATGTGAATACTCTAATTTGGGGTGGGGTGGGAATTACTTTTGTTTTCTTTCTTTTGCTTGTGCCTTTGGTGCTTGTTGAATATGGCTTGTGTACCTGGGTGGACTTCTCTTTGGCGCTTGTTGATAAGATCTTATTATTTCTTTACCAAAAAAAAGTTACTTTTGATGCAATATAGCTGTCAATTTTTCTATAATATGCTTTGGGTTGATGGAAAAAATTAACTTGGTATTGAATGCAGTCAAGAAAAATTCGTTTTTTGTTATTTTTTTCTTTTTATTTATATTTTGTATTTATCTGCTCGTTCAGTCATATGGATTATTAGCCTGGGTGTTAATTCTGCTATTCACTTGAATCATAGGATTTTAAAATCATTGAAGTTGTAAGTCTATACCTTTTGGTCAGTTAACAATGAAGAATCTTATAAAAATTGAAGTAATTCAGAAGCCTGTGATTGATCCATCATTTTTCCTTGACAGTGGGAGCAAGAATCATTAGATAGTTTTCCTTTCTGTCTATACAAAAAAAGGGGTGAAAATTGTAAGATGGGAAAGCATGCAGGCTCTTAGTAAAGCTGCTTCTTCCTTGGTAAACATTCAACTAAAGTTCTCTCCAAATGTGTGCTGGAATCTTATTTCTATTGTGAAGACATTTTTATCTTTGCTTCCATCATTCAACAAAACGAAAAGAGATTCCTAAAATTTTCCTTGTATTTGCTTGTTCCTGTTAGGAGCGATATTTTCTTGAAATGTGAATAGTGTCAATGTCACAATTTGGTTTAGTTATTGCCTATGATGGTCAGGGACCATGCGATAGAGTGTAGATGGTTTTGTTGGTTCAGCTGATGACTGATTTTCTGGTTTTTTTTTCCCTAAGTGGTATGCTGTTGTGATATTATGACATCATTTCTATCTGATGGAAAAATTGATGCCCTTTTTCATTATTCATTATAATAGTATGATTTTTACTAATCAAAATTATGATAGTATGAGTTTTAGCTTTGAAAATAATGTAATGTTTTGTACTGACTAGTATTGCATGTGCTTTTTAGTTAGTATGATTAATAGTTTGAATTGTTTCATATCATCCAGTACAGTGCTTATGGCTGAAGTTGAGGAAAATTATGGTGAACCTGACATGGATCAACTGCCGGAGGATTCACAGCCCGAACAAAAGCGAGGACGTGATAATGATTCAGCATTTGGAGGTGGCGAGAAGAGATGGCCTGGATGGCCCGGTGAGAGTGTTTTCCGGATGTTAGTTCCTGCACAAAAGGTTGGTAGTATCATTGGACGCAAAGGGGAGTTCATTAAGAAAATTGTTGAGGAGACTAGAGCTCGCATTAAGATTCTTGATGGTCCTCCAGGGACAGCAGAAAGAGCTGTAAGTTAGTGTTTTTTAACTCACTTCATCTTCTATACTATGGATGCATGAAAGGGCAATACTGATTTAATTTCACTTTTCATTGGTTATTTGGATTGGTACCATGATGTGACTTGTTGTGTATCAAATTGCTGCTTTACCAAGTGTTTTCTTGGTGGTTTTTCTTCACTGTCTTCGAATTACAGTTTAGGTCAGATAGTGAAACGTTGGGGAAAAATCATTTCAATTTCTTCTTACCTTGCTACTTCCTCAACCAAATTATACACAAAAAAGCAAATAAGATATCTACTTTGATTGAATTTCATTGTTTGCTAATTTTGAAATATTGTATCACTCACTTTCAGCTGCATGGTGGTGTCAGGATGTAAAGAGAACCGTGTTCATGACGAGGAAGGAATCTTAGTGAACTTGGACTAGAATGCCCCTTTATTATAACTCTTGAAAGCGATAAAGTGTTATTAAATATCGTGACAGAAACCAAATTATAGGCATTATAGCCCAAGTAAACAATAGCAGTCCCTTGCCTAGCAAAACTGAGGCCTAATGTAAACTAGTGTATCTTGCATGGTCGGGTTTATGAGGTTTTATTATCAGGTCATATTTCTTTATTACCCATTACTCATTTGCTACAACCAAAGAATGGAGGATAAGGATCATAGTTTATAGTCAACAAAGGTTTCATCAATAAACTCATAAGTGTCAATTTGTTCAACCAATCAATCTTTTGCATTGACGGAATTTAAACTCTCTTTTCTGTCTGAATTCTAGGAATTCGTTTATATGTACTCGGAGATGATGTATCAGTTAAACACGACGAGGACTGAAACTTATCTATGCGGAACTTAAGCGATTCCTTATATAGGCATATGTTGTCACATGTCTTCCTTGGGCATATGTTGTCACATGTCTCCCTTAGGCATATGTTGTCACATGTCTCCCTTGCTACTTTGTAAAGTTTAAATGTCTATGATTGTTGAGCATGAACATAGTCTAAGAGAAATAAAAACCTATCAATAAGAAAAAAAGTTTAAGAGAAATAAAAAGAGATGGAATTGGTACAATGATACGTTAAGACATGACTAATACCATACATGTATTATGCTTAAGAAGGTGCCTATAAAAAAAATGTATTATGCTTAAGAAGATGCAATAAGAAAAGAAAAGTAAAAAAAACAAAAAGGTACGCCAATACAAGCAACACATGAAATGAGTAAAGGCCCCTTTTCTTGAAATAACAAGAATGAATCTGTGCAGGTTCTGTTGGCAAATTTTAAGGCCCAAATCAATCATCTTTATGATCCCAAATTTGAAGAATCAAAGATCCAGATTGCAGGGATCATCATTGAGCATTAGAAGGCTGAAAAGTTCTTCTGAATAAACACAGACACATCTTGTACGATCATCCGTATCAAGAAGCTCTGCGTTCTATCGGGTAACTTCAGAAACTGGATGATTGATGTCTTGCCGCAGATTATGAAGAACGTAAAAGAATCTCATTTGTCAAAAGCAACATTGAATCTGTAGTATTATATCTAACATAATCTTTTACAAGAAAATGATCCCTCTTGAATGTCTAAAATGTATAATATTTAGAAAATCATAAATTCTATTCTATTTCTAGCTTAAAGAAAATGGAAAATCCTTGATCCCTTGAGAGATGTCATAAATTAAAATAGAAAATATATTTTTTTTTTTGATAGGCTAATTAAAATAGAAAATATCTTTGGAACATTTTGAAAGACAAGAGGAAATGCATGCCTTGTTCTTTGCTTTTAGATGATAAATTTGTCGACTCTCAATTTGTTCACATTACTCATGCTTTATCCTAGGATTTAATTGAATTATTATTTTCACATTGTGGATTGGGGTTTGAGTACGTTTGGTGTAAATTGCCTTTGGAATTATTTAACCGCTATTGATGCTACTTCCATAGCCTGAAATGAACCTCAAACTTCTTCACGCCTTCTTGTTCTTTTGAATTTCTTTTATTTAAGGGAAGGAGAAAGTTGCTTTAAATTCCTTGTTGGTTATGGGAAGATTGGTAATTTAGATGCCTTTAAAGGTCTTGGTCAAATGATAGAGGATGTGATATCCTTAAAATTCGGTGAATGGTAGAACTTGAAGATATTTTGCCACAAGAAAAATCCTTTGGCTTCTAAAGTTGGGCGCGAAATGAGATAGAGATGTGATTGATAGAACACAGAAAAACATTTTTGATAGCCAGAATGTGGCGAGAGTGTCTATCCAACCAAATGAAGGTTGTTCTATAGATGTTTGAATCCTGACTGTTAGGGAAATTAAGAAGTTTTCTCTTTTAACGAGGGTATTAATTTATGCATTGGTTTCGGATTGGTTTCTGGATCTCTAAGGAGTGTGCTAGGTCATCACAGTGGTCTTTTGTCTTGAAAAGTCTTTATGGCCCTGGTCCTTTTTCATCATCACAGTGGTCTTTTGTCTTGAAAAGTCTTTATGGCCCTGGTCCTTTTTCATGATCCTTCTGGATCTCTAAGGAGAGTGCTAGGTCATCACATTGGCCTTTTGACTTGAAAAGTCTTTATGGCCCTGATTCATTTTCATGATCCTTTTTTCAAGGCTGTGAAATAATCTTTAAGGAAAGACCTTAATTGGATTTCGTGGTGATTGGGTGGATTAAGCTTGCTCCTCTGCTGCCTCTTTCCTATGATCCAATTTGGTTAAGTTTTATGTACCTATTTGCCTGTTACTACCTTCACAAAGTTGTTATCAAGATCCTTTTGGATGAATTTGGGTTCTTAGATAAATAATATGTATAGATTCAGGGGCTTCCTTTAAATGTAGGCCAATCCTAGATTCAGTTTTGCTGGCTGGTGAAATTTTGGTTGAAAGTTCTGGTTTAATGGAAGAGGGGTTGCTTTGTGAAGTGGGTCCTAGGAAATCTGACAAGCAGGCAGACTTGGATTTACTAGATCATTTCACGAGTTAAGAAGTCTCTGTGTTTTGAGGTATCATTGACTAGAGTCACCTATGCTTGGCAAGCTATCCGGATTTGCTTAATATGAAAATTGAGGAGCTGTAAACACTTCAACAAGATGTATATGAGGAGATCCTATGCTTTCTTTACTCTTTAGGGTGGTGACAGTAGATAATTTTAGTAGAATGATCACGACACCAGGCACTTCAACCCTAGTGGAGGGTTCTGAAGTAAGGGCTGTACTAGGGTTTCCCATCCTAGTCTGTGGGTCAATACTGTTCTTTTCTCTTCCACTAAGGGAGACAAGTCATATAGCTGGGATATATTATTCTCATTTTGGTGGCTCTAAATATGATTTGGAAGTTCTATTTTTTTACTGAACATTTGTCAATATGGTTCTGATTTTTGATTGACAAGACCTGTCAAATGATTTATGGCCAACTTTCACAAACTTCAAGCGATTTTGGTGCTTCATATTTTCCAGAGAAGATTCATGTCTGCTTCTTGTACTACATGATATATAGGTGCCTTTGAATCTAAAGGGTAGGATTTATTAATGCCATGCCTTTGAATCTAAAGGGTAGGATTTATTAATGCCATGCCTGTGCTGACTGCTGATGTTGTGGTTTGCTTCTTTTTGAACAGGTGATGGTATCTGCCAAGGAGGAGCCTGATTCTCCTCTTCCACCCGCAATGGATGGCCTCCTGAAGGTGCATAAACGAATTGTTGATGGGTTAGAAGGTGATTCTTCTCACATGCCTCCAGGAGGGAAGGTTTCAACTCGTCTGCTTGTGGCAGCTTCGGCTGGGCAGGAAGCCTAATAGGAAAACAAGGAGGAACTGTAAAATCCATTCAAGAAGCATCTAATTGTATTGTCAGAGTTCTTGGAGCAGGTATTCATTACCTTTTATTTCTTATGTTATTATTCCATTTTTACTACTTCAGTAAACATTTTCATTGTCATCTTTCTTGTTGGTGCTTTTTTTTTGAGTTGTAGGTCTAATTTTACATGATTGTGACTGTTACTTAGGAAGATGTAATGAAAATTTTACCTAAAAGCTTTTAAACCTTTAATCAGAAACTAAAATTCTGTTTATTGAGGTGCATATTCTTGCAAATCTGATCGTAATCATATGTGGCGCTCTTAAATACATGTTTTCCAATTAAACATTGCTTGTCTCTGAATTCAAGCATTTTCTTCCTGACAATTGATTTAATGTTGCTAAAATTACAAATCAAGAGTTGCTTTTGAATAGGCATCATGGTTCCATATCCAATGCACTGTTTTCCTTAATTTTGATTGAAAACTGATATACCATTTACACCTTTGGTAACTTTCAGAATTCCATCGAAATATTCCTGTGAATTACTTATAAAAAAAAAAGAAATGTTCCTGTCAATTACTTATTAAAAAATTGAAATATTCCTGTCGATTACTTATAAAAAAAAAAAAAAAATATTCCTGTCAATTTTTGTCATGAGTACCTGTTGTTTTTTATCAGGAATCTGTTGAAGGGTCTTAATTTTCTTATTATTTGAAGATAATAATTCTTGCTTTAACATACTTGTGCAATTAAATTTTTTGGGGATAAATTCATTTCTTAAATCTTGTACTTTTGTTACTGCTACAGTATAATTTACATAGGTCTTACTACAATTTTAAAATGAATTGCTGCAGAAGATCTACCCATTTTTGCGCTTCAAGATGATAGGGTAGTTGAAGTAGTAGGGGAACCCACTGGAGTTCATAAAGCAGTGGAGCTAATTGCATCTCACCTCAGGAAATTTTTAGTTGACCGGAGTGTAATTCCATTATTTGAAATGCAAGTAAGTCTTCTTTTTCCTTAAACTTTTCCATGAATCATTAGAACCTACTTTTAACATTTAAAAAGACAAATCTTTGTAATAAATTTTTGTATCTTTTCTCTCAGATGCAAATGTCAAATCCTCCAATTGAGCATCACATGCCTCCCCATCAGCACTGGGGTCCACCTCAAGGTCTTCCTCCAAATGCTGGTGGAGGTCCTGGTTTTGGACCTAATCCTCCATACATGCCCCCTCCGAGGCAACTTGATAATTATTATCCTCCTCCTGAATTACCCCCTCCAGTGGAAAAACAGCCTCATCAGGGTATATCTGCATATGGTAGAGAAGCACCAATGGGTGGTCATGCACCATCAAGTGGTCAACCTGCACCATCGATGATCACACAGGTCATATTTCTGCTTCCTTTTTGGTGGTCGGTTTTAATTTTTTGTTTATTTTTTACTTTTTTATTTACTAAATCATTTAGAGTACTGGAGAAAACTGTATTTGAACATGGAGACTGATATCTGCTTGATGATTGATAAATAGTTCAAAATTTACAGTAATTTTAAGGATATTTCATGTGATGTAAGTTATTAGAAATAGATAAACATAATATTAGCGTGCTTTATAAATGTCAATACTGTATGGGCCATTCTAATTCAAAGAATGATATATCTGCTGTTAATGATTCTGAGGTTATAAATTATGAAACTGTCTGAGCATATGGTTTTAATATACTAGTGTACTCTAGGCATCTTCTTGTTTTATCTGAGATACTCTTGGTTGCTGTTATCTTATGATTCCCTTGGCCTGGAGTAGTGCTAAGCTGATGATGTTATCATGTTATCTGAAGCCTGACAGCATAGGTTTGCAGATTATATCCCGTGGTTATGTGGTGGACTGAAAGGCCTAGAGGGAGTGATCCTATATTGCCACACAATATTAAGGGATACTTTTGGTATTTTCCTTTAGGTAGTTACTTGAAGGGTGTAGTTAGCTGTTAGAGAACTACTGCATAATGTTCTGTTAACTTTCTGCCTTGAGCATAGTATAGTCAGTGTGATCCATAAGTGCATCTCAAGCTGGATTGAGTTTACTTTCTTCTCAACTTCCTGAGGGCTTGCATGAGAATGTAGTTGAGACATTGGCTAACCAGTCCATGATCAGCCTAAACTCTACTGGGCTTGAAAGTTGAGTTCATCTCAACCAGTCTGAATAGCCCTAGATTTGTTGTGCGAACTTTGCTGACAAGCACCACTCTCAGTTCTTGAATCCCGCTTGTCTCTAAAAAGTGCTTGAACTCTGGAAATAATCTCTTTTGCAGGTAACACAACAAATGCAGATTCCTCTGTCTTATGCTGATGCTGTTATTGGAACAGCTGGTGCAAGTATTAGTTACATTAGGCGTGCTAGTGGGGCAACTGTTACCATACAGGAAACAAGGGGTGTTCCTGGGGAAATGACGGTTGAGATCAATGGAACTGCTTCCCAAGTCCAAGCAGCTCAACAACTGATACAGGTATGCTTTCTCTCTATTTCTGGTACCAAGTTTTGAGTTTGTCTTCACTAATATTGCAGTTTTCATTTGCATAATGACATAGTTTACCATTAGATCCTTGTTTCTGATGTTTCCTTGTATGTGTTGTTTGGGTTGGAAGGGTGGGACTGGCTTTGAGTCTTTTCAATAATTTTTGTGATTTGAGGATTTCAAACATCTTCTACAGATTATTTAAAGTGTATGGTTTGAAGGTTTTAAAGGCCTTATCTACAGCCTTTCTTCTTATTTTAATTTGTTTTCAGTAATTCAAACTCCATGTACAGACTAAGTGTGCATGTGATGGATTCTCAGGTGTTTGCTTCAATGCAAAATAACATTTTCTTTGATATGTTGTCAATGCAAAAATAACTACAGAGGAAAATTTTTATGATATGATTGTTTTGATATATTCCTGTTTGTTCCTTTCCCCTTTATTTTATTTGAAAATTGAAGTCAATGTACAATAGTTGGTAGCTGTTCAGCTTTTAGTTGCAGGATTGAAGAGTCTTTTCTTTGTAAAGTAGGTCGTTAAGGTCTTCATATTTCGATTAGAATATGGGTTGAGGAACTTCTTATAATAAATGTTTTTCATTATTTTGTTCCAACTTTTCTGAACTTTGAAGTCAAACATTCCAAAGAGTACTGGTTCAGCTCTTAGTGCTAGAACTAAAGGTTTTTTTCCCTTTACATGAGAGATGTATCATTGAAATGTTCAGTGTGAATTCAGTCAGTTAGATTTACCTTTTTTTTTTTTTTTTTTAATTTGCAAATTTATCTTCATCATTGAACTTTATTGATATACAATTATTTAGTTATTGTTTACCCATTAAGTTTTTGTTTGTTCTTTGCCAGTTCTTCTACAACATGCTCATCAAATAAAATTGGACTTATCTATTTATAATGATTGTTTTTGTTGGGCAGAATTTCATGGCTGAAGCTGCTGCTGCTGCTGCAGCAGCACCAGGACAGGCCCAAACTGGCGGATCTGCTGATCAGGGCCATAATCGTATGCAGCCTGGCGGATCGATGTATGGATCTCCAGCGCCCAACCCAGCACATGCAAGCCACACTGGAGGCTATGGGCCGGTGTATGGAGCAAACTATGGTTATTAAGCAGGACGCTATGCCACCGATTTGGTTTGTCATAGTTGAAATCATCATGTGTTTTTGTCATTCAACTTAAAAAAAAGGTGAAAACACAAAATAATCCCCCATCTAGAACAGTTTGTATCTGGTACTTTGGTTGTTTTCGCCCGAAGAACAAAATGTCAGTGTTAGGATTTTGATTTGTGCATTAGGTTCAGCGATAGGTTGACAGCCAGTTGAAGATTTTTACAGAATTTCTTTCTTTTGGAGATAACATCTCCTTCCCTTCCCTTTTATTGCTTATTGTACCTTGCTGCTTTAACATTTTCCTGAATCAGTAATATTTTCTTCTTCCCCTTTTTTGATATATTGTGGTCTTCAAGTGAATATTATGGTGGTAGTAAATAATAGCTATAGAGATAATCATATCATACTAATGAAACAGATGATATGGTTATATTCTTACCTGCTCTGATGAACAGATGATTTTCCAGTAAGTGGAGATGATCCTAGTTGACTAGGAAGTGATTACTTTGTATGGAGTGAGTGATTAAAATGGTAGCTAATGCCCAGGTTGGGTTTCTGGTTTTATATGATTATTGGTTTTATGCCTCATGGGAGGGATGATATTTGTCCTAGTAGCCATCCCAAATTTTCCTTGTTTATTGGTTTTGGTTTTGGTTGTTTTGTTTTTGTATTTTGGTTCAAACTACAAGTAGGAAAGTTTGGTATGGGAGTCAGTAGTTATATTTTCCATAAAATCCTAAATAACAGGAAATGAACCTCAGAAACTCCTCAAGGGAGCACGTAAACTGGGACAGAAAACAAAAACATATCTTGCATAATCTAAGGATATGATATGTAAAGAAATTCCATGGCACTGTGTATAAGTATAACAAACAATAGTTTAGATGGCTCATTTATGATCATAATAGACGTTCTACAAATGCGACTTACTCAATGCCATGTGTAGACTCTCTCACTGAATGCTTGCCACTTTTTTCCAAAAAGGTAGAAATAATAATGTAGGTGGGTGATAAAGAAATGAAAGATGATGATTGACACAAAAGGGTGAGAGACAGCCAAATCCAGAATCCAGAACTTTGGTTTGGATTATTCTGGGTAGATGGGTCTTTACTCTTTAGATATTATATCAACCATGTGGTTCTACTTCTCCCAGCATGGATGGGTCTCCCATTTTCTATTTTTTAACAAAAAGTCTTTTTTTATTAGGGGAGTGAGTGTTTGTGTGAGTGCCCCCATCACGTGCTTTGGAATCTGGGAAAAGTCTCTCAGCTTTTTTTAATCAGATTGCTCTCTCTCTCTAGTCTCTACTCCTCTTCCTCATCACTTCCCACTTTTGGATAATTGACCCAAGTGTTCTTTTGTACTTTTATCCACTAGTTTGATTGGTCCTGTCTTGTTATAGCTTATGTATAAGTCGTAAGCATATTCAAGTACCTCATTATTAGGGACTACTACTTATCATTCATATAAATAATTCTCAAAAAAAAAAAGAAAAAAAAGGTAATAATAGAGCTATTTGATGTTGAATTGAACATACCTTGACAAAAAATTAGCTCCAAAATCTTGCCGAAGATGAGTTATGCCGTGAAATGTATATGCTGGATGCTGAAATGAGGAGGGTAAAACCTCTCTATTTCTCCCTCTTTAAAGCTGGACTGTAAGCTTAATGACGTTTTTTTTTTTGTCTTTAACAAAAAAAAAAAAAGGTTTTCTGAGTAATGAATTATCAACCCTGATGACCCTTTTGAGTTGAGTAATTATTTTTTATTAGTCCACCATTTTCTGGAATTTTTTGTTTCTCATACTTATAAATGGTATTGAAAATCACCAATCATATGGAGTGGGAACAGATTGAATTATCAGTCTTTTATTAATAATTTTCAACATCGGTGCTGTGCAGCCAATGCATGACAGAGATGTCGGAGACATTAAGGTATGGGCCCCCAGTTCTAAAAAATATGGGAGAATTACCAATAAGGTGGCCAACTGCCAACCAAGATAGATAATTTATGAGAAAATCTATTTTTTGATAAGGGCAAAAATGCCCTTTCACTAAAGTATAGAAATGAGAAAGATTGACCCACTCACCCCCACTCACCATTCTTCTTGTACAACCCTGAACCTTCTGCATGGTGGGCAAAACTTCACTTATTATTATATTTTTTATTTTAGAGAGGTTTGTTAGTTGTGATTTTAGTTTTTAGGGTTTATATGAGGTTTTTTTTTTATCTAGTTTTTACTATTTATTCGGGAGGTTTATGATTTCGGTTTATATGAAATAATTTTTTTTCATGTGAAAAGAATTACAAATAATATTGGATAATTTTGGTTAGTTCGACGTTGTTGTTTTTATGTGGAAAGATTGTATATTTTGAAAAAAAACAACCATGATGGTCAGGGTTTATGATATATTTTTTTGGTGAAAATGTTGTATCTTTTGAAAAAAAAACCCAGATGTTTTGAATTTGATTATATGGAAAAGGTTTTGAAATTTTAAATTGAAATTCATAGATATGTTAAAAATAGGGATAATATAACTAGGAGGGATTGATTTACATAAACACACAAAGGAGTTAGAATAAGGCAACAAGCATGTACTTAAAAATAAATTTATTTAAAAGGGTTAAAACTAGGCCTATCAAAATTCAACACGACACGATTAACTGACACGACAACCGACAACGGCCGCAGACTTAAACGGTCAAGGAGGAACGGGTCAACCCGCTAACACATTTAATAAACTGTCAAGCAGCCGCTGAGACACGCGAACCCGTTTATAACCCGTTTACCCGTTTAAATAAATTAATAAACAATATTTTTTTAAAAATTAATCATTTTTAAAATAACGTAAATGGTTAAAACTGGTGCATTTACCGTGGTTAAATGGGTCAAACGGGTGGTAAACAAATTCGGTCAATGAAGGCTTATCGCAGACCGACTAACCCAACCCAACCCGCTTGTACTGGGGACGCTGTTAAACGAGTCGCTGCCGCTAAGCAATTCGCTTATTAAACTGGGCTCGCGTCGTTGCTTCGATTTTTACCCGTTTATTAAACGCGTCACGGGTTTACAGCTGTTTTTCAATTCGTTACTCCGCTTAACCTCAGAATCGCTTAACTCAACCCAACCCGTTTTGACACACCCCTAGTTAAAACTAAAGCGATATCAAATAGAACTAATTCAACAAGATACACAATTAAATAATGGTACAAAATAGGGTTATATGCAAATTCTGTAAAATTGGACTTATTCAATAGGGCTGGAGGTGAATTAAAAATCAAAGAAAAAATCAGCAATATATTAAAGATACCTAATCATGTAAATACAATCTGCTTTGGGATCGTGGCCCCTCGTGGATTATAACACATCCATTACGCAAGAGTCATACTTATATATACGGGTTCCAACGTGCCGAGTCGAACACTACGTAGAAGTCGAGTACAGCCACAAGCCAATCGTTCACAGCCCCCGCTGACAGTCAACGGTACCAAGTAAGGTCGTGGCTTTGCATTTCTTGCCATACTTAACTCATGGGCCTTCTAATAGGCGACCTTAGGACAAGTGGGCTTGACGGACCCAAGAATTAAAACAAATTATTTTTTTTTAACCCTTTACTCTAGTTTAAAATTTAATGCATCAACTAAATTGTACCTTTATTTTACTTATATAATAAAATTTTTACAAAATATATATTATAAATAGAGTTACATTATATATATTTTAAAAATAAGATAGGATAGGGGCCGGACCTAAGGACGCACAAGTTAGGCCAAGCTTAAAATGAAGCACGCGACCTAGCCCTTTTAGAAGCAGACTTGGGCTGAGCTTTACCTGATCAGGCCATGTCGGGCTTGAAGGCGGCTGTGGGGTTCGGGCTATTTGGAGACTGTGTCATAAACCTTTTGCCCAGCACGTGATAATATGCGCTTTGTTGATGAGACCATTTTGAAACAGGTGAGAGGCGCAATTATTGTAAGGCAAGCTCTATACATTATTGATGTGGTGTAGACTGGTCTATTCATTTGGTAGTATTTAAGTGGACTGCAAATTAAGGACATTCTTATCAAGCATCCCCCATGGATTCTGATCTCCCTTCTCTGGACATGGATATTCATCTTTACAAAGCTGCTGAAACTGGGGATATGAGCTACTTTAAGAAAGATCATAGTACTATTCCCTGCAAAGCCACATCCCAGAAACGCAATGCTCTCCACATTGCTGCTGATTTCAGGCGCAAAGACTTTGCTCACCGTCTTGTTACTTCGTTTCCGGGGCTTCTGACCGGAGCCGACATCAGAGGCGACACTCCTTTGCATATAGCCGCCAGAACTGGGTGTAAGGTGATGGTTGAAAGCTTAATTACTAGTAACAAAGCGGATCAAGCTATGGTCATGAAGAATGGGAGGGATGATACTGCACTGCATGTGGCTGTGAAAATGGTCATCTTGAGGTGGTGATATTGCTGGTTGACAGAAATCCCAAGTTGCTGGATTTGGTTAATAATCATAAAGAGTCCCCTTTGTATTTGGCTGTGGAAAGGGGGTTTTTCGAGATTGCTCAGTTTATGCTGGAAAAGTACAGCCCTGTTTGTTCATGTGAGGGAACCAAAGGCATGACTGCTTTACATGCCGCTGTGATTCGAACACATAAAGGTCAAAATCTCTCTATATGTATTAAAGATTGCTTTGATTCTTGCTAATTTGTTTATGTATGTTGTTTTGTAGGTCCTGAGCTGGGTAAGCCCATAGCCGACCTCTCTCTATCTGTGAACGGACTTCTAAAAGGAACATGGGATCTAGGAACACAACCCAGTGTTGGTGGTAAGTAAGAGTGAATCTGAAATCTTCGACTTGTTGGGGTATTGTTTTTGAAAATTGTTCTTAAAAACACTTTTTGGTTGTTATTTGAAAACTGTTCTTATTATCTCAATGATCCACTTGGGCATGTTAGAATGATCCAAGTCTTCAGGCATTCGCGTGGACCATATTGCTTGTTGACTTTCCAGCTTTAAAGACCCAAGTCTTATCATCATGTCTGGATAGAAAAATCAAGAAGAAACTGATGAGATAAGAAAGAAAGTAGATGAAAAATGTCAGATTTCATTATTTCCATTATTTCCTTGCTGTTTGATACAAAGTTATGGAAATTATTTCAACAATTATTTTTTCTGAATATAGACCACTTTCGGGAAAAGACTTGCATTCATCTTTTTTTTCAATTTCCTTCAATTTCCTTTTCCATGCTAGATGAACAGACTAAAAAGGGTAGTCTTAGTTTTTTTTTTGTTTGGGATACCTCTGATACTAGTTTGTTATTGTTATCTTATATTATATTATAGATATATTCCTATTATTGGTAGAATTTTTTTTTTTTTTTTTTTAAACATAGAATTTTTTTTTCTTAACACTTCAAAATCTGTTTCCTATTCTTCTAATAAGCCTATATAAAAACCTCTATTATGTAATTTTCATTAAATTATTCAATGGAATAAGAATTTTCATTTCCTCTTGTTCATAAATGGGTTTCTTAATTCTAACCGTTATATCTTGCAGGCCAAGAAGTTCCAGAATTATCCCTAGAAAAATTTCGCCGTGTGGTTACTAACCTTTACTTTCGGATTCGAGGATACTTCAAAGGAAAACGATCCAATGATGAAATTATAAAATTCCTTTTCTCTCTCACCAAGTCTTCAAATTTTTGGTCTCTTCTCAAAGTAAAATTAAGAGCTCAAGCAAAAGATCATGTGCCCTTCTCATTATCGTTTGCTATGATTCTTTCCTTTTTCATTTTAAAAAAGGAAAATCCTCATATATTCCTTGTTATTGAAAATCAAAGGCATAATTATTGAGGACATCTTTATGCTTTAAAACTATGAGGGAAATGGTGTTTATGTAGGCCTTCCATTTTAGGACAGAATAGTACTTCTACTTCATTTTTTGTTTTCTAACCTTCTCCAAAATATCTAGATATTATGGAAGTACTATTCAGCAAAAAGAAAGATGAGATAAGAAAGGCAGATGAATTTGGGTGGACCCCTCTTCACTATGCTGCTCACTTGGGTCACTGTGAAGCAACAAAGAAATTACTGGAGTACGAAAATTCTGTAGCTGGCTTATTGTGGATCAAGAACAAGAACAGCGTTTCCATATTGTGCAGCCAAAAGGGCCACACTGGATGTAATGGAAGAGATCATCAAATGTCAGCCCGATTCTTTATAATTTCCGTTCGACAGCAAAGCGCCGAACAATTCTTCAGTGTTGCAGCTCAATATGGCAATGCTAGGGTTGTGAAGTATATCTTGAAGAAAGCCAACTTGAAAGTATTATAAACGAGCCAGATAAGGGAAGGCAATACACCATCATCTTGCTGCTATTTATGGGCATTATGGGGTTGTGATTATGTTACGCAGACCAGATGGGACAAAAGGGCATGAACAATGAGGCTTGAAGACCATTGACATTGTCCAGTCAAATATGGATATTGGAGAAATTATCAAGGCAATCTTCCTGACAATTGATGATATTCAAATTATTTTGACATACTCTTGCTTGAATTGTATCTTTTGATTCCTATATCGAAGATATACTTATGAAGCATTTCAACTTGGATTGACACTAACTCAGATCTTTGCCCCGAACCCTGCAATGTACTATTTACATTTACATTACAACCGGACAAAAAAGAAAAGAGGGTTTTAGGTGAGTACAAACTACAGCACCTTCATTCCTATATAACTATATAATATAATTTTAATATAAAAAATAGTGGGTGTAAAAATCCAGCTAATCATGTCCTTTAAGTCGCATGTTGCTTTCAACCACATCGTATAAAACAAAGTTTTACCTTGAATGAAATAGATTCAATTATGGAACCATGAATGATCATTGTTTTAGTCGGTTCATAGTAAGCTATACTTATCATGTTATTTTTATTTTTTTATTTTATGGATGTGTAGATAATTTTCTGAATATACATGTATCAGCAAGAATTCAACTTTACCCTGTATTTTAGTATATGAATGGAACATTTATTTTTTATTAGATTTGGACTCATTCTCATTCACTTCAAATGGTTGCCAGTACTGGATCATGAGGAAGCTGGAGCACGCCGGTGGTCGACAAAGCTACACCGGTTGGTAATCAGAGAAAACTTAACAATTCCTAATGGTGACAATGAAGGATACCAAGAAAATAATGCAAATATACAGACAGATAACATCGAATACCAGAAGAACAGCGACGGCATATACCGGAGCACCAGCGATACCTGTACCAGAGTAGTAGCGTATAGCAACAAGGAGTATAATTTTTGATAGGAACAAAGAAAACGCAGAGCAAAAGGAAACCGAACTCAACGCCTGAAGCATATTTCCAACACACATCTATTGGTTGCTACCCTTATAGCCACTGTGACTTTTGCAGCAGGCTTTTCTCTACCTGGAGGGTTCAATGATGAAGGCCCCGACAAAGGTAAAGCAGTTTTCGACAAAGAATTTCAAGGCCTTCATGTTATCGGATGGTATAGCATTCTATTGCTCAACAGCAGCAGTTTTCTCCACTTTTTGCTTCACTAGAACAAAACTATCATCTGCTTCTGGGTGTTTCATAAAATTCCCGCCATACTCACATACGTTTCCATACTGAATGGATAGCATTTACTTCTGGTATTTATTTGGTGCTGCCTTAATCTCTCAGAGCTTAACTTCTGCTATTGTGATTAAGTGTTTGTTCCTGGATTTTACATCTTGGGGTACTGTGAAGTGGCTGCGTAGGATTCACATCTCAGTTCACATGTAGAAATTATATTAATGTATGGGAATTTGATTTGTGTGTTATTGTTTCTTCTGTAGATAAATTTAGGTAACTTAAGAATGTCACATCCCATATCAGATATGGGACAAAGTTTCTGGTACTATATAAGTATGAACTCCTCTCAACTTATTAGACATGTTTTAAATATGTGAGAATCCCTTAGACCCGGGTTAAAAAATCATCTACGCGACAGTTATCCTTACAAAGAAAATCAGACTTCTTTCTTTCCTTTTCTTTTTTTAGACAATATTATTGCGTGTATTCTTGACAGCTTGGACTAGCTTGTGAGTCGGGTTTCGTCGTGATTTCATCGATGATCAATATGAATTTCGTGAAAATTTTGAATTGTTTACGGGCTAATATGATAAGTATGAACTCATTTCAACCTAGTAGATATGTTTTAAATCCGTAAGAATCTCTTAGGCCCGAAGCGAAAAATATCTACGCGATTGGGTTGGGTCTTTACAAAGAAAATAAGAATTTCTTTATTTCCTTTTCTTTTTTTAATACTATATTATTGCAGGAATTCTTTGACAGTTGGACTAGCTAGAGTCAACTTGGTTAGGGGATTTCATTGGATGATCAATATGAATTTCGTGAAAATTTTGAATCATTACTGTGCTAATACGAGCAAGATTGTAACTTCTTTCAATCCTAAGAGTATGTTTTAAATCCGCTAATCCCTGCGCTCCTAAGTGAAAATATCTCCGCGATTGGGTTGGGTCCTTACAAAGAAAATCAGAATTTCTTTCTTTTCCTTTTATTTTGGTACTATATTATTAGTAGGCATTTCTTTTGACAGTTGACTAGCTAGGATTGACTTGGTTAGGGATTTCATTGATGATCAATATGCATTTCTGTGAAAATTTTGAGCTGTTTACAGGCGACAGATGAGGTTTTGGGGGAAAATACTACCGAGGCATGAATATCAACTGTTAAAAAAATCATGCTTATTTGTTAAGCCACTTTGACATGATGCAAAGGATATAATCACAAAGCAACCCTGAAATGGATCAATTAACGTCCCCAAAAAAAAATGATTTTTCCCCTGTGATGAATTAGTATGTACTGGGCCGATGACAGAAAGATGCTTTTTCATTCTATCAACAGACAGAAAAATATATATGAAGCACTCCCCTTCTTATTTTCCCTCATAGTTTACAAGGATGTTGTGTCTGCATGAAGCTTTTTTGTTACATTCTACATCGAAGAAGGGAGAAATTTAATGGGGCTATACATATATAGACTCCTCTTATTTTGCTAGAACGCTGCTTTAAAGTTTCGCTTATACTCTTGCACTAAGTTGCATAATACGTATATAGTTGGATGTAAGTTGTTACAAGTGGTATTGAAGTTGATCCTTGACTCTGGTTTGGTTTGTTTTAGCTCCCTAAAGACTGTTTGTTTGTTTGACTTCGCAATTTCATGGGACATAGAAAATAGGTGTGAAAGTTATCAGGGCTATATATGTATGAGCTTCTCTTTACCTTGTAAATGTTGTGTAAGGAGTATTTGTTTGTTTGACTCCACAATCTCATGGGACAAAACGAAGATAGGGGAAAGTTTTTTACGCAATAAATAACTATAGGCTCTTTTTAACCTTATAGATGTGTTTTATAGTTATGAATGCTCATTGCGTTAAAGCGGACAACATCTACATTGTTGGGTTCGGGTCTTTCTATAAACACTATCAAACTTGGAAGTATTTGAATGAATTACCAAAATTAACCTTCTAATGGGTAAATGAGTTTTAACAATTGCTTAGCACCAAAAAGTTTGAAGAGGCAGAGATTCAAGAATAAAATACAAACAGTTGCTTTACTACATATTGTACTCAACTTATTCATTAATAAATGTATATATTATCTATAAGTTCATTGAAAAATTAGGAATACACATTCAATATCATCTCCCTATATAGGGTTCTACAGAATCCCAACGATGTTAAAAATCAAGAATAAACTCCCAACCACAATTAAAGTAGTTGGAATTGGAGAGGAATTAGGTAGCACAACATAAACGCCTGAAGTAAAAGCTATCACCATTGCAATGATAGAGATGTAAGTGAGGAGTGCCGCAAACTTTATGAAACGTCGAAGCAAATGATAGCTTTGTTCCAATGAAGCAAAAAAGTGGAGAAACACAGATGCAGTTGAGCAATAAAATGCTATAGCATCTGCAATCACAAATGTTTTGAAGGCAGCCTTTGCTGCTAAAACTGTCTTACCCTTGTTTGGGTCATCTTCATTGTATCCACCAGGTAGAGTAAAACCAGCTGCAAAAGTTACCGTTCCGATGAGGGTTGAAACTAGAAGATGAGTGTTTGATACATCCTTCAAATACTTAGATGAGATCTCTTTCTTTAACTACTGTTCCTGTACGAAGGACTACACTTGCATTAACTGATATTCTAGGTCCAAGTGCTTTTTTAAGCTGATCTTGTTCATGTATGCTTGTTTTGGTTCTTCATTGCCATTGTTTTTCTATGTGTTCTCTCAGAAGAACAGCCGATCGAGACTTTGTAAGGCCACCGTGCTCCAGCTTGCTCATGATCAAATACTGCAAAGTTATTTCAAGAACTTCTTACAATGAATCATCAAATTACAAGTAAAAACCGATGATTTAAAATGATTTTGGATTGCCTGGTAATGGTTTTTATTTTTAAACAAAATTATTTTTTCAAAGTCGACGATAAAAGAATATATATAAAATTCGCTGAAATAAATGATCTAATTAAATTATCTCCTTAATACTTGAACATACCTTTTGGCTTCTCCCAAATCATTATTTGATTGAAGACAATGCTCGATAACTTCAAATACTCATTGTTTATTTGCCATCTTATCATATCTGGTTTCCAGCCAATCAAGACTGCTCATATAATGACCACATACCAACGCTAATGCACAAAAAGCTGTTACCTTGATAAGTCCTTCTCATTTTATAAGGCTTTCCCAGGCTTTCCCATTCACCGAACTTAAGAATATGACCCGCGAATTTAGAGCTTCCCAAATTTGGCTGCACCTTTTTGAAATAGTCAACCTTGTTATCTTGATGATAAGCACATGGACTGGAGTTTGATGATATATTCGAATTGTATTAATGTAGCCTTTTTGAAGCTGCTATACTTGAAGAGCAGAACTATCTTAACTAATCTTAAGTAACCAACTGATTTATCCACATTCAGCAACTTCTTGTCTTCGAGATATTGGTGTGCAGCATAATGAAGGGAGTCCTCTTAAATGTCTGTTTCTTTGACCATATCTGACCTTTCATCCGGTAGTAGTTTCCATAACCAATCTCACATCTAGCACTAGACCAAGAATATATAAGAAATGTATAATTGAAACAAACTTTTTATCTAGAAGAGTACCTCCTAGAATAAATCAAAAACCATTAATACATTTTTTATTTTATTTTAATATGTTAAAGAAAAACTAGACGATGACAAAATATGGGAACCGGAACACTCAGAATAAGTGAAAACCCTAAGGCAAAGGAGCAGAAATCCACTTTTTGAAATATGAGTATTGAAACAATTAATAGAAATATTTGGTTAAAAGATATTAAATACCCTTAAATTTGTGAATCCAACATCTCCCATTTTTTTTTTTTTTTTTTGAAAAATAATCCTTGGGGATAAAAATGACCTTTTATTATTTCATGTATTTACATTGTTCCTTAAAAGAATGGATTATTTTTTCAAGAAAATAAGAACTTATATTTTTATCAAAATCAGGCCAAAAATTGATTAAGCGTCAGATTTTAAAATTTAGATTTTCAAAAAGTCATTTAATCAAATCACTCAAATACATAACATATTTATAGACATACTAAAAGAAAATTTAGGCACTATTTTCTTCATACCAAATTTACTTTCTATACTTTTTTCCTCAAAAGAAGAAATAGAGAATAATATTATTACTACTTATTTACTTCCCTAAAGAGAAATTTGGTGTATTCTAAATGGGAGGAATTTACCAGTTTGATCTGAGACAGCTCCACGGAGGCAATTAAGAAGCTTGAATAATAGGTTTATAAAAAACCGGCGCCATTTTTCCAAGGATAACAATTCAGGATGAACAGTTTCACCATGTTCAATGTCTGCTGTAAGACATAATAGTTAGTTAGCAATTACGATTTTTCTAATGAAGATTGAAGCTACAATTTACAATGGTTTTACAAATTTGAAGATCGAAAGAGATTATAAAGTAATTATAGATTGTTATAATAAAAGAAGTAGTTCTCTTAATTCAATTATTCTTCTAATAAAGGATGTTTAGAGACTTTCTCAATATCTAAATATTTACAGTTGTGATCATATCATTAGATAAGTCAATAGAATAATAGTAGTTCTCTAAATATCTAATATTTGGTGCTCAAATTTTTCTAGGGATGTCATAAAATTGGTTTTAAAGATTATTATGATTTATCATTTAATTGTATGTGTAAGTTTCTTTATTTGTAGTGTTTTTTCACCAAAAAAAGTTAGCAATTACAATGTCCCACTTTATAGTAATAGGAAGAAAGGGTACTCAAGCATTCATTTATTGGACTGGAAAATAAAATGTCTCAGAAAAAACAAAGGGATGGATAAAACTCTTTGTTGAACTGTTGGACATAAGAAAGTTTCTTGTTTGGAAGCATTAAATACATATTGAGTTCAAATGGAAAGAAAAAAAAAAGAAAATCAAATATAAGTAAAATTACTTAGAAACTTACATATTTTAAATTATTTAATCTTCATTGCAATTGTAAATAAAAATAATGTGAATTTAACTCTAACTAATTTAGGTAGTTTGATTAAATCACCTTTTGAAAACCTAAATTTTGAAATATGACATATTATCAATTTTTATCTTGATTTTGATAAAAACGTCCTTGTTTTCTTGCCAAATAATTCATTCTTTTAAGGGAGAATGTAAATACATGAAATAGAAACAAACATTTTTGTCTGAAAGAGGTCATTTTTTCAAGAAACACACATGAAGGATGTTATATTCACAAATTTAAGATATTTGATGTCTTTTAACCAATACTTCTTTTATTTTCCTTAAGTTTTTCTTCATGATTTTCCTTACTATTTTCTTTCCTCCCGTTAATATTTTCCTATCAACTTTTCTAAGGGCAGATAGCCTTAGAAGATGAGTTGTTCAACATGGTTTGTATTAATATAACTTTTGTAAACTGTTTGTTCATATTTTTTAAATCTGTTCTTGAAAATAGTTTACAATTTTTGAAAACTATTTAAAAAAAAAAGCAAGAGGAGAGCAATGAAACGTTGAAAATATGTTTGATTGTAGTTTTTTTTTTTTTTTTTTTAAGGCAATAAAGCATAGAAAATCACTAAATTTAGATAATAAACGATTTTCATTAGTGTTCTCTATGTTTTCGAAAATTGTTTTCAAAAGCAGGGGGTCGAGCTGCTTCGTAGAGTGTTTTATTCATCCTCTTTGCATTTTTAGAGCAACTTGATTTTGAAACAAGGATAAACTAAACTTACTGTGTTGACGTGATGCATTTCCCAAAAAGCACCCTGTAAAGTGCGAAGATAATTGATGAGTTGAGCTCAAAGTAAATGCTCTAATGACCTTATAGAAAGTGAAACAGCCATATTCGAATCTGCACAGACATAATTAATTATAGAATAATTTGGTTAAAAGACATCACTTTAAATCTTTCACACCAGAATTTGTGAATATAACGTTTAAGTATTTTTTTAACGAAAAATAACTTATTTTGGGCGAATGTTTCTATTTTATATATTAGTCATTTTTATCAAAATCAAATCAAAAATTGATATAGAGTTAGATATAAAAAACCCTCCTAGGTAAATTGGGTTTTCAAATCAAATCACTTAAATTATAGCAGCATGTATTAGAAAATTAAATGCTAGTACTTGTAAAAGTACATGTCTTCCTCTAAATAAAACCATGGTGAAAAGCATTATATATTATTACATTACAAGAACATTTTAATCAAAAACAGTTAATTTGATAAAAGGTTAGATCTTAGAAACTAAAATTGGGTTTTCAAAAGATCATTAAATCAAATCACCCTAAATTATACTATTACCTTGATGGCTTCGAACCACGGAGGCATGCATAGCCGTCATGTCTTTGGTGCCCCTATAAGGACACGTCGGATAAACACGTAAATTTTTTTTCACAATTTGGAAAAATCCTCTTTCTACAGCCAAGTAAAGTGGGGATTCACAATGGTTATTAGGCATAGAAAGCAATTCAATATCTGCATCCACCAGCAAATTGACCACTTGAAAATGACCAGATTTTACGGCCACATGAAGTGCTGTATCGCCTTCCTGATTCACCGTTTTGATTATGTCATAGCGACGATCTCTGGAGGAGTCGATGAATTCCTTGACCATGGTTGAGCAGAGCCGGTCCTCGCCGCGGTATGCAACGGAAGGTCGCCTTTCGAGTTTGCTCCGTCCGTTTGAAATTCGCAGCAATGTGAAGAAGGTTGTCTTTCTGCTGGATTGTTTTGGCTTCGAAGAGAGTTTGGGAGATGTTTGACAGGTTTCCAAGGAAATCGATCTTCCCATTCCGTGCAGCTTGATAAAGCGAACAGTCCATGCTTGAAGTTGAATTGAAGCTTTTACAGGATCTAATGAAACAATGATATTGAGAACAATCTCAGTTCTGGAAATCCTCTCTCTTTATAATATACATCCTTCTTCAATATCAAAGTCTATGTCCACGCGGAATTTCTCTTTCTCTTGTAATACTTTTCTTCCATTTTCTTTCATCACGGGGAGCCCACGTTTGTTCCGTATTTCATTATTTAGTCATTGATTTCAACGTCTTAAAACGTAAATTATATATACAGAGATATCATTTTCAACCAATTAAAGGAAATAAAATATTAAGAAAAGTTTTTTCAAAAAAAAAAAAAAGAAAGAAAAGTAAGGTTTGTTTGGTTCCAAGAAACCAAAGGTTGTGACCAGCAAGTTATTCACCAGGTTGTTTTTTTTCTCAACTCAAATATTTGAAAGATTAAAAGAATAAATTTTGTTTTTCGACAATGAAAAATTAAATTTAATAGATTTAGAATGACAATACCTTTACATCTAAACACATAAATCAAACTCAGAAAACATTAAGCATTTACAGAAAGATCCAACCCGCGCCCACACAAGCTTATAATCCTACATACCTAAAATACCTGGGCATTCCAGTTGGGGATGAAACATTACCCCGGACAAGCACTCAAGCCGACTTTTCATTCATCAAACAAGATCAGAATAACTAATCGACACCAAACAACGACTCTTCTTCCCCGCGAAACCCAAGGAATTTTCTCCACACTTCAACAACAAATTGTCTTCTCACTTCCTTTGCTAACGATTCAACAATTTTCCTCATGATAGTTTTCTCCCTTATCTTGTTTCCTCTCATTTTTCGATCTGCCTTAATTTAGACAAAAAAAACACTTGCATTATTTTTTCATATTTTGTTTTAGTAACCGCGCTGTCCCAACCAATTCAAATATGACAATTTCCATTTAACAACTAATTAAATCCTCCAATGGCTCCAAAATGGAACTGATACTATTCGAGAGCAACCTAACGCACCAACCAAGCTTACTCCCTCATGCTTTTTTCTATTTTGCTTTCAAAATATTAAAAGAATAAAATTTGTTAAGAAGAGAAAATTTTTATTATGAAAATAATTAAAATTAATTAATTATTTTATATTTACATTATAAAAAAACTATCTTAAAATAATTTATTCACTAAATATATTCCTTCAGATTTTTTTATAATCAAAACATTAAATTAATCTACTTTACATCCACAATGGAGAGACGAGCCGCGGCTGAGGACTGGTTCAACTCACCAACCCCATTAAGTGGAGGGTCCAGCCCCATTAATGGTTGCTGCTTTCTGCATGAGACCGACGTTGCTTCAACAACGAACCATTTCCATTTCAATCAACGAACATCCGGCGACTCAAACTTTTGCTATAATGGCGCCGAAAGAACATAATCAAACGAGACTCAGATTATGAAAGAATTCCGTATATCATTTTTCAATCACAAAGAGCTGGAATGATAGGGATGGGAAACAATCAGAATATAACATTTAAAAACAAATTTTTATTCCGTATTTATATTAGCAAAGTCTAATGAAAATTTCAGAATTTTAATAATTTTCCCCTAATAACATCCAATTAATTCAGAAAATTCATGTTTGCTGCTTTGACTGACAATTCCAAGGACCAAGGGTGAAGTTAGGGTTGACAACCTAGTCATAAGAAGGTCGCTGTCCAGTGAAAGTTCCAAATGATCAATACAAGTTGGAACTTTCAAGAAAAAATAAATAGATAATGCCCAAAGTAAACTCTTAAAGAAAAAGAATGCCCAACAAAAATTCCAAATGATGTCACAAAACTATCTTTTAAGAGGAAAAAAAAATTGCTCTTTAAAATTCCCTAAATAATTCCTATGTTAAAATAATTCAAATTATCCTTTTTTATTATATCATCAAATTTAGCTTAATAATTATGGGGCTTTTAAACTCTTTTAAAATAATTAAAACATATTGGATTGTTTCGAATTGGTACTTAAAATCGTAGTTTCACGATCACGGTTTAAAAATATTTTAAATAATTAAAAAACACTGAGATTATTTGAAATTGAAAAACCATAAATCATCAACTATACTTTACTATTCTTAAAAATTAAAACCGTAATACTAATTACTGATACTTACGCTGATTGATAGTGAAATACCAAAAATTACTTTATATATATAGAGAGATATATATATATATATATATATATATATATATATATATATATATATATTTGCTACAGATATTTTTAAAAAAATAATTATTTTTATTATCACTTCTACAACTTCAGCATTCATCTTCTAACTAGAAATTATTAATCACTAAAATTCCTAAGTAAATAAAGAAAATTTTATTATTCTTAACTTTAACTTTAAAACTAACACGCTTAACTTTAAAATGTCAACATTATATAAACTGACTTTACACCCAAATAATTCCGAACAAAAATTAAATTCTAGCATCTTAATAATATTCTAAATAAATGAACTAAATCCTTTTTTTTTTTTTGTTAATAGTTTCTCTTACCCGGCCATTAATCATCGTCAAGACAATACATAGCTTAATATTAATACATTTTGTCACAATATCTTTTCAATCAGAATATTAACATATATATCGTGATTCAAACATACGCCAATATATTTCAAACTTTAATTACATATTTTTCATATCATGTGAAAAAAAATTTACATCAACAAACAACTTTTTATCAAATTAAAACAAAACTATTTTATATCAAATCTAAATAAATTTTATTTCATATCAAATTAACTAAGATTACTTATGTGAAATCTGGTTAATCTAAACTATTCCATATCAAATTTAAATCAAATGATTCCAAATATATTTATTTTTGCTATTGAATATCAAATAAGATGCCTAATGAGGTGATTTTATAAGATTCTCATTTTGGAGATCAACTTAACAAACACTATTACTAACTTCTGACCAAATTGGAACCAAATTATTAGATTTCAAAATGTGTTTAGATCTATAAATCAAAAGGAATTTATATATCCATTGATTACAAACAGAATGAGATTTATTTATTTATGAACTGATACATACATCTTTTTGCTACAGAAGGTGAAAATATAATATATTTACATATAAAAACAATTTGATGCATATATAAAAATAAAAACAATAATATTCTTGTAGATGTACAAAACATGCAATGATTGTAAGGTTTCAAAATAAATATTTAAAATTTATTTTCTTTATAAAATTTTAGCTAATTTCCTTTAAAAAGCACTCGAGGATTTTGAAGAAATTAATCTTAAAAAAATTTCACCTAAAAATAATTTCTTAAACTTTAATATAATAAAATAAATTATTATTATTCTGTTTGAAAATCCTAAATTTTCTATGTTATGTTATTAATCCTAATATTGTTTGTAAATAAATAAGTTTTCAAATTTGAATAAAAATTGTGTGTTTAGACTATAACATATATATATATATATACTTGTAGCTTCGTACACAAACATACTTCAACTACATTTAATATCATGGTATATGAGAAAAAATGAAAAATAATTTTTTACTTTAAATGGGAATATATTGAGACGACAAAGATGCCTTTTCTTTTGGCCCTACCCGTAATAAATTTTATCCATTTCCAGAGCTTAGTCATTTTCTAACAATAATGAGAAAAAAATTTTCAACACATAATTAGTGTATCATAAAATGAGCACACATAATTTTAAATAGTGTAATATAAGAATTATTGTATTATCTTTTGAAGCTATTCCACTTATTCTCACAAATTTTGAATAATTTTCATTTATTAATTCCTTATCATAATAATATCTCATCAGATGTGAGATATACCTCAGAATTTAAGATCAACAGAGATATATATATATATATATATATATATATATATATATATATATATATATATATATATATAAAACGCAAGAAGCTTATCCAGATCGGTGAATATCACGCACATCCTACTTCTTAATAACAACGCATATAATCTCACACGCTCATAAAAATACGACGCCATTTAAACTGAAAGATTCTCTCACCTATCGTACGACTAGCCGCCTCCTGCGGCAGACCTATCATTGCATCATCGCTATAACGGGAATTTTCGATCATTTATCGTGGAGCCTTCACAAGACCATCGACAGAGGCCGCGGTGGACCCTACCCGATCCACGGTCAAGCGCGACTGGGCTATAAATGAAAGAAAATGTATGGATTTTCGAAAGCTTTAGAAAATTGGTCCCGAGGAGGAACTGCTGAGCTGAAATGCCACTTACTTTGCCATTCTCTATAAATGAAACTGCAAGAAGAACAAAACTCACGACTGGGGAAGAGACAGGCTGGTTCAAGGAAACTAGATTATCCCAGGATCACATTCATTTGTACGTGACATACGACAGAAGACCTCTGTATTTAACTGATTCTACTGAATCGGGTACGTGGGAGTACATGGGTCAAAGATCAAACAACCTTTCTAAGTTACATGTAGAGCACTCGAATCACACCAACCACCCATTATCGCAATATGTTCATCAACAATCAAAACAATGGGTGCGCATCTTGGTCCCAGCTAAGCGGCACCTAAAAGAGGCTACCAACAAGCTCAAAATGCACCACAAATGTCAAAATCCAACACCATGTATGCATAGCGAATACAAACAGCCAACGCCCAAGAATCAGACTCGAGGTCCCAGCCATGCGCAAAGAGAATAGGTAGGAAAAATAATACATCATACATCACGCTTTAAAACCAACATCGATCCCAGGCCAAAAGAAAGGAAGCAAGATGAAATGAGATAAGTGGTTTGCTCGCTGTCATAGCATCTTAAAAATCCCACAAACCAAACCATACTTACCAATCCCACATCGCCACTACCCCACTTTGTTCAAACCGAAACTGAACTCGCACTCCAAAGGCTCGTGTTCCAGAGCAACAGAGCACGCCAATAGATTCAAAGCCTGAAACACGCCTCAACAAGGGGGTCGCCATGAGTCGCTTCCAGACAACCGGCTGAACCGGTTCCTCAACAAGTCCAAACGATTGAGAATTTTTTTTGAAACTTTGTCAGAAAATTCCTCATACAGTAAGGAATCTAACAAAACAAACGATGCATGATTCCGAGGCCGAATGAGTGAGAACCAACTAAAACACGACAAAGTGTTCTAAAATGAGGCTGCAACCAAGCCACCCCTACTATTTAAAATAATCGCTGGATTCACTAATTTACAAGCAATGATGCCACCTAGATCCCAGAACCAACCAAAATTCAGCTACCTAAATCTCAGAACCCAGCTACAAATTCAACTACATAAAGCCTCCACATACAACCATCGCCTTAGAAAGTCATGCCATTCACAAAATGTCCCAACACACTCTAGAACAACCGGCACCATTCACGATGCAATTCCAAAGGCTCAAACCAACCCCAAGGAGACAAGAGACCACCTCGCAATCGCACACCTACATTCGCCTAATAATCAAGAACTCGGCCATCTAACTCAATACACAACCTGTCAAGCTTCTAAAATCCAACCGGCGAACCGGCCGGGTCCGGCTTCCCAACCGCCACCGTTGAGAGAAGTTTTCGTAATGAAAACCTTCCCAGAGTCGAATCGAACAAAATAAATAGATTGTAATTGCACCGAATGACAAAGATCCATACAAGAAAGCAGTACCGTTTGTTCCGGCAAACAACCCACGGTCAAAGGTCAGGTTCGGCTTCCCAACCGGTCCTGCCGGACGATGAAAAAGATTTCAAACTGCCAACCTTCCCTCACAGAAGAACTAAAAACAAAGGAGTGCAATTCGACTTTGAATGACCTAAACCGACACAAACAAAAGTATCCAAACCGCTTATTCCGGCAACGTAACCCAACGAACTGGGCCGCCTGCTTCAACCACCCATCCGACTGGGGAGATCTCAAACCGTTAGAACTCGCCAATGGTGCCAGAATCCAAAAACAAATGGAGTGAAATTCCAACTCTGAATGACCAAGATTTGACACAAAGAAAGCAAAGTACCCAAACACGAACTGCGAAACAACAAAGGTGTTAAAGCATAAAAGAAACCGGGAGTAAGCATATAACTTTCGCATCAGAGGATTCACTACTATCCCCCCCATTTTTTCTTCTTCGCTCCAAATAAACCGAGTCTCCTCTCAACAATGAATCTAGCCAAGAAGATTCGAACAGTATCACCCCCCCCAAAAATGCTAGAAAAAAAGCTCTTTCTTCTTCCATTCTAAATTTTTATATCCAAACCCCACTGTGCCTGAACCCACCTGTCTTACCACTAACTGGAATCACGCTCCTGCCACGGGATACACACCCCCATTAACGCTCTTGCATTCACGCGCCGCCTTAAACCTTTTCGGGCTTTTAGTTTGCTTCACCACTAAGAATCCATATGGATTTATGGTGGGTCGCAGTTAACCCAACCAAGGCCAAAATGGACCCACAATATCGCCTGGTCGATCCGGTTTTTACGGCTCAACCATATAGGATTCGCTCCAAAATCACAAAATCAACGCCCACACAAGCCGCCTAACTAATCTGCTGAACCAGATGCTAATCCGCCAAGCTAGAAAATTACGCACTTTGCTGCACGTTCCTCGAAGAATAAGGAGACCAAAAACAAAAATGGTGCACAATTCCAAGTTCATATGAGGGAGATATGATCAAAATAAGGAGGAGTGCTCGCCAAAATCACCTAAAAACAATGTCAGATATGTATCGCCTAATGAACTACCAAACCGACGGTCCAACAATCGACAAAAATTATGAATTTTTAATGAACCCCGCGAATAAGGAATCCAAAAAACAAACTACATATACCTTGAGTTTGACAAGGAGATACGATCAAAACAAGATCAAGGCCCAACTCACATACTTAATAAAAATTCGACGAGCTAAAAACCCTGGGCGCCCACTTCATTCCCACAATCATGCCAATAAAAAATCATCACAATGACATCATGAACTACATACGCACTCAATGGACTACATACAAGCCTACTGAGGTTCTAGGAACCGATTATGTTAAACGTAAGCCCTAACTAAGTACTATATGAGAACTTATAGGTGAGTGCGAAGACCCACGGGATAGAATGTAAGTGATTTAGGACAAATCGAGGTCTACAAATATGCCCCTCTTTCAGAGTAAAATGAACGGTTAATCAGAGTGCGAAGTGCAAGCGATGAAGAGTGTTTTGTCCTAGTGAAGAAAGACAAATGACCAATACTTTGGCCCTCACCAAGATCAGTGCCGCCATCTTAATAAAGTCGCCCCATCGGCGACTTAGAGAAACCCAGCATCGATGCCTGTGGAAGATGAGGATTCGCACAATGCTCAAAAGATAATGAAATCCGTGCAAGCACCGTAGAGCGGTTCGCGTGCACCTAAAAGGGTCCGGTAGACGGAAAAGGTAGAACTGTGCAAGGTCGGTGTGCAGACCGCGCGCCTAGCGTGGAACTGCCAGTACTAGAAAAGGTAGAATCCGGGCAAATGCCTGAAAGGTGGAATCCGGGTGAGTGCCGAAAAATGGTAGAATCTGGGTGAGTGCCGGTGCTGCGTAATCCTGGGCAGGCCGGGGTAGTAGAACCGCGAGTGAAAAAGGGTAGAATCCGAGCGAAGCCGTAAAAGCGGAACCGAAAGGACACCTAAAGGTGGAACCGCGAGTACCAAAAAAGGTAGAATCCAAGCAAGTGTCGGAAAGGTGGAATCTGGGCAAGTACCAAAAAGGGTAGAATTCGGCGAGCACGGAGTAGCGGTTGCGGTGAGATCGAGCCGCAGAATCCGTGAGTGCCAGAATGGGAATCCGAGAGAGTACCGGAGAAGCGGTCCCGTGATACCTGCCAAGAAAGGGTAGAATCCGGGCGTAGTGCCTGAAATGTGAATCCGTGCAAGTACCTAGCGTAGAATTCGCAAGTGCCAAAAGGTGGAATCCCGTGAGTGAAGCCTGTGTGGAACTGAGAGAGTGCCGAATGTAACCAAAGGAACGAGAAGTGGCCTGGTGAGCACCGGAGAAGGACCGGAGAAGGGTAGGAATTCCAGTTAGTACCGAGAACCACCAAACTAAAAGCGGGATAGATGCCAAAACCAAGGCTCAGACGCCTTTAAACTGAATGGGATGCCCTAAACAAAACCCAGAGCAAATGGGGGGAGACTCCTGATGCAACCGCCGAGATATCGACCTCGATGACAAAAAGGTATGCCTCTCAGGTGACATCGTGGATGTGCTAATAAAAATGACAAGCGAGAAAATCACAAACACCACTAACAAGATGGAAAGCAGCGAGGCACTTGTAGACAATCTAACAACAGACCAAATGTGAAAGGAAAGGGCTATGCCCGCCTAGTATCAATTCCATGTCTAAATCCCATAACCTATGGTCAAAGTCAGAGCTGAAAATGATCAACTATCTTCATGAAACATCCATTTTATCTACAATATTCAATATCCACAAACTGACAGAAGTGAGGCTCCTGGGGCAGTAAGATATGATATGCAAGTGTCTCACGAAAAGACTCAAATTCCTCAAGACCTAATCATCCAACAAGTGAACAAGACAACATACGGGGCGTGGCGCCAGCTGTGCACCCCTACCGAGCCGACGAATACGCGCACTCACCTACATAGCCCTGTAAGCACTATAGTCAGATGAAGGAAAACACAACAGATGTGCAATCGGCTACCAAACTCCTTGATGCTAAATATCTCTAGTAAAATGTCGCCAATGTGCCACGCAGAAGAGACAAAGAGAACAGAAAGGATTCGGTAAGGTCTAGCGGAATGGTCAAAGACTGGTTAACGGGCGCTTATCAACCCGCCCCACTTCAGACATCCGCACTGAACAAGGACCCGATGCAAGCAAACCGAACGGAGAAGCAATGTTATGTGACCTCAATACCCCAAGAATGGGACCGTCGGCGAACTGATATCAATCGTGATGTAACTGTTCACGTAAAATGGTCGGTTGTACCACAGATCCCTACTGTTCGCGCGTGTTCGGGCCATCTGACCGTAATGCGCCAAAAAGTAGCAAATGGCTACATGGGGAAACAAAATCAATTATCCAATGATTATTACTGAAACTGTACTAATATCAATATAACAAAGAATTCACTATGAGCAAGCATTCAAATTCAACATCCAATGAATAATGCGAAAGATAAGCAAAAATTGTATGATATACCGCAAGTAGTTGAGGACGATCAATGAAGGTGAAGAAGATCAGGTGATGTAAGACACCTGATGAACGGATAAAGAAAAAATGGAGGAAAAGTATGAAGATGGCGTAATCCCAGAATGCGACCATGACTTAAATTAATCAACCTTAGAACTAAGTCAGCAAGTTTACTGGCGGCATTTCGGGAGCGGTGATGCGAACGATCTCGTGATCCAATACGCAATCCAAACTCCTCGATCACAACGTATGCCTGATCCGCCTTGGTAAGACTGGCACACATCAAATTCAACTCGAGGAATTAATAACTTAAACCAAAATGATCCTTGATGATCCCAAGAGGAGGTTGAATTCACTACTTCAAAATAACATACTTTTTTTTGTTTGAGTTGTTTTTTTTATATCAATCATCAATGCAAAGGTTTTAATATTACACAACATTAATCCACCTAAAATCCCCAAAACTCATGATCCAAATATCCTCAACCCAAGAATCTTTACTCAAAACCATAAAGTAACGAAAGGGTGATAACTCATCAAATTTAGATGAGAGCACGCTATCAATACACAAAAGAGATAAAAGTAAACTAATGGATGATCAAATCAGATCTCAAAAGTATGGTGAAGACAAATCGAGAAGAAGAAATGAGTAATGACGAGAAAGAACTGGAATGATATAACGCTTCATAACGCTCACGGTATCCACTAATAAGAAAATGCATTGTTATGTGCCCCAACCAAGTTATAGCATGCAAGGCTCAAATGGTTAATAGGTCACACTAAACCATGAGGCCCAAAGGTTGAAGAATTACATATATCATCATTTGGAAAACATTTAGAATTATGGTTACTCAAAACGATATCACCCACTCTTTAATCCATGATCCTCATGAAACTCTTCTCACCATCCATTAAAGAACTATTTCCAACTGCATTTGTCACTAAAGTACCCTCCTGAAATATGATCTTAACATGATAAGCTCACCAATGTATTTAAAACTTTATTCCTCAGGATCATGATTCAATCCTCTGAGGACTTCGGCGATTCAGCTCATTCCTCAGAATTCTTCTGTGTTCAACTTCCTTCCTTCCAATCTATATCATTTTCTTCGAGTGTCAACATGACTGCCTGCCTTGAATTCTCCTCGTCAAGGCTGGCGTCTGAACATAACTTATTCCAGCCCACCGTACTCTCGTAGATGATTTTGATGTTTCAATTACTTCTGGCTTATCCTGGTCTCTCACTCAACAGTGAATACCGCGTTATATACAAAGAGGTAAATGCATGAGTACGTGCGTGGATAAAATATATCACACGTTAAGAGTTTACATTTAACTTTAATCAACTATTTTCAGTCCTCTAAGATTTTGATCGCACTAATCATTCCATTAGTCTATGGTTTATATATGATGATTTATGATGTTTAATACATGTTCTAATCAAATCACCTCGCTAAATCTCATTTAATCAACACGAGACCTTGATGATCAAGATAATGTTTGATGAGGATGAATCAAGTAATCACGCTTCATGAGTTGACTGGCAGAATACTTCAATCACTATGAATAATTTATTAATAATCAGATGTATCATGTCAACAAGATTCGGGCGTAGATTCTTCCACAATATCAATATCATGATGTTGATCAAAACCATCTATGATGGAGCGGCATACTGGTGATGGTGGTATGTGTATCAAGTCCCCAGATCCTGATTGACTTGATATCTTCAGATAATCAGGCAAATAACCACTCATGAGTCAACGAAAGAACCGGCTCTTACATCTACGGCGTTATACGGGTCGTCATGCGCGGTCGCCACAGATTTTATTAATCTTCTCTCATCATCATTTAGAAAGAACGAGGCCACACATGTTACCTGGATGGACTTTGCGGCATATCCATAAACAACAATCCGGCGCCAAATGAACTGATCGCTTTATCTTATCAGTTTACTTGGTAAGTGTCACATGATAGAACTATGTAATATCATGACACATGGTAGTTCATCCCTGATTCTAATATCTTCATCCAACAATAATATTGTGTGAATCTGGTCTCCATCCATGAGGAATAATCACTCCTTATGAATCTTCAACCAAAGTTTGGCGTATTAATCGATTCACGAACGATCTTTCGTCATATATGTATGATATCTTTAACTGTTGCATGCGGAAAACCAGAGGTTCCGGCAAAGGCGGCAGGTTTCAAAAAACTTCATCTCTGAGTCCTTCCAAACACTTCTGGGTTTGACAGAGAATACAGAATCCTCATGGATCTCAACCGTCGACGTTATGATCTCACTAGTTTCCATCGAATACTTCAGATTTAATTAATAAAGAGTCATTATCCGGCGATGATTCGTAAAATACTTAATCCAACGGATCCGGAATGCATTTTACCGCGGTGATATCGGTCGAAGATAACATTATCAAACCCACTGACGGTCATGATTTGTAGCGCGAACGTCATCCTTAATGCCGTCATTGAATAACGATTCATCGGGAACATCGTCGGACTGGTCTTGATCATCTGATACTATGAACGCATTATCCCAATAATGTTTCTCTACTGATTTCTGCACATATCAACGATCAACTCCTTGTCAATAATCAAATCATTCAGCAGTCTGCCAATGCACAAATGTCAAACAAAGATTCAATCATCCTAATCAGAGATTTAAAAGTAGAATGATCTATCGCAGATATAGTTTGGTCTCCACCAAACCAGTGTTTCAAATGAGGTATGTTTCAACTATAATGTGGAGTTTGTAAATCGCGATTCAATTGTTCCTCTTGATTGATACAAATGTTCTGCTTTCCTAATCATCGAGCTTGAGCCACATGCATCCAAAGTTATAGTTGAATCCACAAAGATAGAAAGGTGATTCGCCCCAAGTGGAGCACTAAACTGGTAGAAAGTAAACATTGACTTATCCTTTGAAGTTAATGTTTCGTTAATCTATCATTCCAACCAGAGTCAATTTTCCAAGATTAAAGATGTGTTTCTGATATGTATGTCATCGCAAGAATAAAAAGATTCGATGATAGTCTGAGTCTTCCTGTGTTTGCACTTTCTACCTGAAGAGGAGGGCACTGTGTCAAGCATGTGTCTTGATTCTTTCTTGATCAACTCATATTCGATCATTTAATAATGATCTCAGCACTTCGTAGTTACCCAGCGTGTACTTCGGGATCAACCAATCTGAATCGCCTGATCTTCAAGAATCCCAAGGTTCGCGTTGATTCCGCTTCCGCCGACTTCACTGATTACGGTCGATCCACAGAGACCAAATATCTTTGGCATCACGTCATGGATAGAGAGCATGCCTCTTCTACAGTGGCTCTATTTTCAACCAAAATGCACGCATCGTGATAAGAAGAAGGTCTCACCGAAGTGATGAAAGCAGCTTCAGATCTTCAGAGTCATTAACTGATTGTTTCAGAAAACCCATCCATCGGGAGATAACACGGTGCTCGCGCGGTCGCCAAACAATATGATCGGCGTGAGGGAAACGATCCTGTGGTCAATTTTATCACCGGAAGTCACTGATAAACTCAACTTGCCATCCTTTCGAGAATTAGTGACGCATATTAGCCAACTCATCATGATATTAACTGTCAATATGGTCAAATGACCAAAGCGTTTCACCTCCCTTTAACCCGCAAACTCAATCAGGTACTTCAATCGCCGTAACCGTCACGACGTGGTAGAATGGCAAAGACGTTGAACTGAGTTAGTCGACACCGGCATATCCGCTATCACGTGCCGCCAGCGGCGCGATCGAGCAAAATCATCACCTTCTTCATCAGCAGATATGAAGAGTCAACCCATCTCCCCGTCATCTGGTCGCTTCCAAAACATCAATCCTGCGTTACCAACGCGGAACTTTCCGATCTGACATCGTGATCACATCACCATCACCGGCAATATCGGTCTCCATGATCATTAACGATCGATGCATACGGAGAGCCAGAAAATCGGCGAAGATCGGACACGTACACGGCATTATCGCGCTATTATTACCATCGAAGTTTAACGCGCTGGCGGATAAACCGACATGATGGTGTCAACAAAGAGGCGGAACCGAAGAAATGACGTTTCAACGAAATCCGCGATTTATGGCTGACGCGAGCAACGTCCGTCGCCATCAACCGCCAGAAATTCCAAAAACACATCGTGCCATCTAAAGCCAAGGTGGGGAAGATCCAAATGCGCCGCGGGTCATCATATCCATCGCTAAGGCAAGCCGCCATAAAGTGTCACAACACTAATCAATCATAGAAACCCAAACACGCTAGCATAATCGCCCACGCTGGTCGCATCCGTATTTACTATATATCATCATGTCCATCATGGCCCATATCACACCATCGGACCACTTCCCAAATCCATGTAGATCTATAGTCGTGACCCTCTCAAGAAAGCAATACGTAAACACAATCGTCGATCTGACGGGTCAAACTATCATGGCCTAGGTGGCTCGATGGTCTTAACTCAAACACACCGTCAGTGGCCCGCCGAACACCCCAAATCTCAACAACTCTAAACACGGTCAACTTCTTTCTCGTGCATGCTCTAATCCTCTCTGTAAAATACTACCAACCCAAAAGTGGGCTGCAAAGGTAATCGACCAGACCCCATACAAGCGCACTCTCACCCTATCTTGGCGCAACATCGCCATGTGTCGTGCATCACCCTCAGAAGGAGTGTAACCTAATCCATATGATATGTCATGATCAATTGTGAAACCAAACTCACGCGTCCTCATTGGCATGAACACCCAATCCTAAGCTAGGCATATGTGACATGCCTCTCATCATACTAAAGTACCAGCAGTCATTGCGGCTGATCAAAAGACATAGTACTATGTCTCTATCGCTATCCTCTAAACTAACAACCCGGGACCTCATCAAAACAAACCCCGCTGGCGGTCATCCCCACTCGATCGATTTGTAACACTTCCGGGCCGAAGAGGTAACAATATCTTCACATGATCGTATCGTGATAATGTGCTCCTCAAGGCATGAACTCTCACCCTTCGATGAAGCGAAGATGGTATACACCCGCCCCAGCGAATCAAGGCGACCTGGGCGCGAGTTAAAGGACGATCGAACTCGAACTCCTGAAAACACGTAATATCCGACCAACCCTAATGCGACATGTGTAGTGAAAGTACCTGCATCATTCCTCCAGCCCGCCATAAGCTCGACGGCTCAGGTGGGACGGGCCCAAAACTGAACGACAAAATCCCAAAGCAAACGGCAAGAACCTATGATAAACGCTCGTGGTGGAGTCATGCAGGTCATAGGACTTAACATCACTCTACCACCTGAACAAGCAACATTGGAGTGAAAAAGACTAATAGTCTAACTTCATGTGGCAAATCATCGTCGTAAAACACTATGCATGTGTACTCTATTCGCCGGTCGTAGTGGGATAAGTCCTCGAGGTCGATGAGCAAAAACTCACTGATTTTACCTTTTTGATTTTATTAATGTAATCGTTGTTTTTATGCAATATGTACTATTTACCAAATTTATATTTTGCGTAAATTTGTAGCATAAATGAAAAAATTCCGTAAAGACTATGAAAGCAATTTAATGGCTTATAGAGGTCAGAATAGAGAACTTGAGGTCGAACTTAAGTCATATTATGTTCAATTAAAGATGTTACATGCAAAGAGAAGTTGTCGAGAAAGAAAAAGCGGGCTTCATGAAGGGATTTGTCGCACACTATTATGAGGTCGCGACAATCAAGGAAGAAAACTATGAAGGTAAATGTAAAATCGGTGGTCGCGACATAGAAAGAAGACATTGTCAGAGCAAATGGTAAAATCGATGTCAGCGACAAAAATGTGTCGACGACACCAATTGAGGTCGCGACCAGGAATTCATGTCACGACATAAAAATGAGCTGAACATTTAAAACATGTTGCGACTAAGTTTGGGACATTGCGACAAAAACAAAGTAAGAAAGGCCACTACTAAGTCGCGACACACTTTCTAGGTCGCGACCAATAAAAGAAGTCGAATCGGTAAAGAAATCACATGACCAAGAAGGGTACCAACAGATAAGATAACACACGCCATTACGTTTCATGAAATTTAAGCAAGGAAAGAAAACGTAGATTAGGGTCGCCAACTAAACTCGTATGTCGCGGACAAGACAGTACATTAAAGAATTTTAAACAAGAACACGGTACGAGAGTCGTGGACCAAGAATCGCTGGCTGACAAAGAAATGGTATCTGATATGTTTTGAGGTAAACTTAATTCGCATGATAATACAAGTTTTTTAACACGCTTCTTCACCAAGTTTTGACTGGTTTCATCAATTAACGGCAGGTAGCCTGCTTGACTTTTTTTCAAGGATGAATAATTTTGGGTTTACTAAAACACCATATCGTAGGGCCTCGCTTCGATACGTAGTTCATAGACGGGTCAATGCCGCAAAACCGACTTACTTCGACAAGAAGTTATGGCCTTGACAAGTTCAAACAAGAAGATTTTATCGCATCCAAATCGGGCTGATTTACTTGAAACAACCCTAGGCTCTATAAGCCTAGCTTTATGCACGGGCGGATCCAACCCAAATCAGAGAAAATCAAAACTCAGGACTCCCAACAGTCGCGCTTCAATTCGCTAAGCCATTTGCTTTAGCCGGTACCTGGCTCTGCCACTTTGCTACACGCGCCTGACAGGGAGGAGCGCCACCACCGGACGATCTTGGCAGTGAAATTTCATGGCCAACAACCGCCGGACGCGCCGATCGGGCTCGCTGAACGCGGCTGTCGCGCCACTCAGTCACGGATACGACAGCTATCTCTGAAACACCATACCTCTCCTCTCATTCGACCTCTCGAACCCCGTGGTTTTCCATATCACCACCGCGAAAGATACGACGAAAAAAATTCGCCGACTTGGCCGATCGAGTTTTTCTGCACCACAATAACTCAAACCAGCGTAAGTGGTACCGATGTGTTCCTCGGCTGGGCTTTCCGCGATATAAATTCTTCAGGAAATTTTGATGTCGCGGTTAGTCAGTTCATTCGAAACATTTAGGTAATTACTAAAATGTTTGGACCAAATCGACAACTAACCGCCAAATTAGGCAAAATTAAAGTCGGATTAGTGAAATCGATATTTTATGATTTATCAAGGTTCAATCGAAAATTTGCCTCCGGTGAAAAGCCCCAATTTCAGTACGGTCTATAGGGCACACTGAGCACCTGGATGCTGCCTGAGTCCACCCTGGGGATAGCCATAGTTCTAGAAATTATTCTAACACATCTTGCAAGATCCCAATGTCTTGTTTAATATCGGGGTTCTCAAACTGTATTTTTATTATATTATTGCGCAATCACGCCGAAATTGACGATCCTACGTGAGAGCAAGACCGAACATCTGTGGTCCGTGGAGTGGTTTGTATGTTTTAAATGCTTTGGGGCATACAGATATATAATCAGGGTTAATTATGTTATATATAAAATATATATATATATATTATTTGATCATCATTTGCATGCATAAAATAATTATTCGTTTATATAAACAAAGCTTATCATTTCATTTAATTTTCATTAACATTTTAAATAATCGAAATTTTAATGAAGTTCTCGGATAAAATTGGTGGTACATGGATCGAGGTTGTAAACCATTTCAAAATTTACTGATGCAAGAACGGATTTGAGATTTTTATGATTTTAAGCATGTTAAATATTTTTAAAGTTTATGTGCTTAAATATGTTATGATGAATATTTTCTTATCAGGGTATTTCTCGATTTCGGGCATTTAATCATTTAATCACCATCAATATATTCGACGAATAATAAAATTAAATTTATAAATTCTTAATTTATAATACGCACGCTGAAAGGTAAATGTGAGTAAGGATACCGTAGTTATCGTTATAAATCGATGTACCATATAAGCATCGCATGTTCGGATTCAAAGATTCATACATGCCAGTACCCGGTTTGCCATGGTGTCGCGGAGGTCGGGTTTCATCTAACGTTATATGTTTACATCGGGTTCGCCACGGTGTCGCGTAGGTCGGGTTTCCATCCAAATCCGCTATATATTATTTCCACCGGCCGTGAGGCCTGCTTACCCGCTTGGCTTCCATCATCATCATCATTATGGTAATATTTCAATCGGCCGTGAGGTCGCTTTACCCGACTTTCGCTTATCATATTATATTATTTCCACCTACTGCGGAGATCGGTTACCCAACGCGATATTATTATTATTACCACGACACCTTTCGGCGTCGAGGGTCGCGAGCGGGTGTCCTACCGCTTACGCGCGAGATAAGCAGATATATTATCGCCGTATATGGTATGGTACATCACTGTGCATAAGCAGATATACATCGTCACAGATACAGATGGCATGATCATCGGCTTCTATGGTATGGCACGTCGTTGATTTATATGACATGGTACATCATTGGTTTCTACGGGCGTGGCATATCATATTCTCTCGAAGAGTTCGAGACTATTTCAATATTTATTAAGTAGATTTTCACGATCATTTTTACCATTAATGACGCTTATATATTTACGCTCAATTTTTATATGTCATGAATAACTATATTATAATTTTCTTAATAATAATTTCTGCTAAATTTTCGAAAGCATGAATTTCCATATTGTCAGATCGTATATGTAACGCCTCAAAAATACCTGTAATTTTTAAAAAATTTTTATTATATATTCGGTATAAATTGAACTAAACTCGTATTTAAAAAATTGTTAAATGAATATTGATTGTTATGTGGATAAGTGATTTAAAGATTACCGAATTCTACCTAAGTGTCAAGGGCGTACAACTTATAAAATCAGCACCAGCCGCCATTCGCGAATATGTTTATCCGTCTGCTAATGAATATGGGAAAATTTGAAGTGCAAATGTAAGGATGTATGGGCTTATATAGCATTTGGGGAATAACTTAAGTCCAAACGGGTTTTGCGGTGAAGGCCTTATATGAGGCAGCTTAATTTAAAGCACCAAAATTCGGCTCCAAGAGACTTAAGTCCAAATGGGCTTAGAGGAAGGCCTTATATTAGCTTTGATTTAAAGCATCAAAATTTGGCCTAAGAGCTCATTAGATCTAAAAAATTGGGAGAGTAGAGAGGAGCAAAGAGAGGCTGTGGTTTTGTAGAAGAAATCAAGAGATTTGTGCAAGAACTCATGCGCTGCTCGCTTATAAGACCAGTGCCAAGGGGCTCTAGTCGATTCACGTGATGCGAACAAACCTTAATTTATTCAATGACTGGGTTGCAGAACCCTACTCAGACAAACGTAATTTGTTTTTTGCTTCAGCCAATTTTTGTGGTTGATTTGATTGTGGTCCTCAAATGGAAGAGTTGTGTATAAGAGGAAATGACAAGCTTTGTGTGGCATGTCAAAAAAATTTTCAAACCCATGTTTTTTGTTTCTGGTCATAACTCACATTTATCCTAATTGAGGATTCAAATTGATGGGCACACTAAACTTATAGTAGAACAAACTCCCTGAAGTGTGGTACCCAAATTTGGACCCACTGGACCCAGAAATTCGTTGGAAGCCGATGCCTGCTTTCTGATAAATTTCTGGTTCAATTCTCTGAAACAGTTATGCTGGGAGAAGGAGATTGTGCCATAAGTTGAGTTTCACTCATCCTAATTGAGTGATTCAAATTTCTGGGTAAACTAGACTTCTAGGAGAATAATTTACTTGCAGGAATAGTATACAAATTGTAACCCCAAGGTGCCCAGAAATCCTTCAAAAGGGGAGCTATGTGCAAGAAAAAACTGCCTGCTTTTGCAAATTGTAGAATCAATATAAAATTCCATAACTTGAGTTTTTGTGATCCAAATTGAATGATTCCAATTGTAGGGGAAACCTAAGAACCATAGCTTCAAATGAGTAGAAGGGACCATTAGCAATATATGGAGTTAAGACTCTTGAAATTATGAAACAGAGAGGAATCGAGCCGAATAAGTATACTGACCAGTTTGGCAGCAAGATGCCATAACTATGTTTGTACCCAAATGAGATGATTCAAATCTTCCTACTAAAATAGACTGAGATATAATTTAGTGAAGGATGTGGATGAGCAAATACTTGACTCAATTGTCCCCAGAAAATTTGCAAGTGAGTGTGTATCGGTGTAGACATCAACCCTAACCAAAAATCCTAGAATGCACAAATGAATTTTTCTTCTGCCTTCGACGCTAAATACAGGTGGATTGACAGTGATTAACGAGGAGGAAAGTCCGGGAATTAGGTCGAGATTCCATGATGTGAATTAAAGGACGACAATCTTTTTGGGTTTGTTCTATCTTTTTTTATTCTCGTTTCAAAATTTGAAATAAGCCTGTTTATCTACTTCTATTTCTGCTTCAAGCTACATGTTTCATTCTATATTTCCAGCTCGCTTTCAATATTCAAAGGCTTGTTCTCGAATGCATAAGAAAAAGCATATTGAATTGTTTTGAATGATTTAGAGGAATTGATTATAAAAAATGTTTTGCATATGGCTTGCATATTATTGAAATGACTGTTATACAAATGTACATATTTATCACGTACTTTGCTATAAAAGATTTGAAGCATGTAATAGATGTTAACATAGTTGGTTATTATTGGGGATAAATTGGTATACGATAAGGGTCGAATTAAGCGATGCTGGATGATTGTATTGATGTGTCACTCCGATCAACGACCCCAGCGGGGTTAGTATACATTAGTGTTCACTAATTGATTTTAATAACAGTGTGTTGGCGGGTTCGTGCCATGTTAGCAAAACCATTTTTATCTTAGGCACGCAGCGACGGGACCGTGCGGCGACTCTAATATCACATTATATCGAGCATAGGTTAAATTCGTTAAGGGCATAACTGAATTGATTGGAATAACTGAATTGATTGACATAAATGAATTGATTGGTAGAACTGAATTGAATTATAGAACTGAATTGAATTTGTGAGCATATTTGAATTGATTTGAAATTATGAAATATTGAAGATGAAAGTGTACTTTTGGGATGATCAATGAATTATAATTGATTGTATATATAACAAGTATATGTATTGTATTTACATTGATCATCCATAAAGGTTTGAAAATTTTGAATTGTTAAATTGCATGATTTGTTTTAAATTGAAACTGAAGAATGGATTTGTATAGAACCACTAAGCATGAAAATGTAGCGTATTGTTTTCTGTCGCGGATCTGAGTGATAGATGGTGATCGAAGCGGACCCGAGATCGGAAGCGTGAGTCACGAAAGAGTGAGAGTATGTAGTCATATGCATTAATATCGTTTTGAGCATGACTTTATCTTGTGTTTTAAAATAGTAAATTACGAAAAAATATTGTATAATATTTTGAAAGGCATGGTATTTCATTTTGTAAACGAATTGTTTAAATGTTTATGGGCCTACCATAGTGAACAAAAATGCTTCCGCATATTTGAAATGGTTTGAATGAAATGTGTTTTAAAATGGGTGTTACAATAAGTTTGGGTTTGGTGAAATGATTTTTAAATGGGGAACCTTGCAAAAGAATGTACGTGAGGTCTTGAGAGAAGGAAATTTCGAAAATGAAAACATTATTTTCCTTATAAATTATGCTACTCACTGAGATTTATTATCTCACGTTTTATTGTTTTAAATCTGTTCCCTAGGTCCAGGCAGTTCGTAGAGACCTACCACCGCGCCAACCCTACCATCACTCTTTTGCAGCGACAGTGCGGTATTATCTTACCTCTGCTCATATGAAGAAAGAGGACATGTGAGTGCTCATTTGGCTTCAAATTCACAAACATATTTTGGCAGAAGATGTAAATAGGACAGAATGGTGACTCATATGATCTTTCTTTATCATCATGTTGCAGATTTATGACCTCAGAATAAAGTCAGGGACCTGATTGTGATTGAAGGCATTTAGCAGATCTTTATATCTATTGAAGCTCATGCTCATTAATGTGTGTGTTTTTCTTTCTTGAAGTGGGGTTCCATGGATATTCCCTAGGGATTGTCCAGTGAGAGACTTCACTAGGCGGGACCACTGGGGAATCCACAGGGGGTTTACAGGGTCGGGTCTTGTCGACTTGGTATGTGAGCCTAGGTTTCTAATCTGGGATTGTACATTGTTGTGCAACTCATCCAGTGTTTGTACCATCTTCCTAACCTTATCCATGAAGAGTGATTGTTTCATTTATTCTTGAGTTCTTCTTCTAATGGCGCTGAGAGGTAGACGTGGGTCCACGAAAGCCGAGGAGTAACTAGGTGAAGGATTGGATGCACACCACTTGTAAGGAGAATCTTGTGAAGGGTCTTGCTTCTGATAAGCTGAGAGAGTGGGTTTACTGGTGTTACTGTTGATCAGGCTCGTAGACTTGGAGTAATGGGTTTTGATGGCTCCACGGATCCCATGGTGGCTTTATCCTGGCTAGATGGCACAGAGAAGATTTTGGACGAAGGTATGCAGTGTCCGGATGAGGATAGAGTCAGGATAACTGGTTTTCTGCTAGGGGGTAGTGCAAGGAGGTGGTGAACATATGAGACAGGAGCGATCTGCCAGGTGCAGGTTTAAGGCGCACCTGCGAGTTTTGCCCCCTGGCAGCTTTGTTGAGACTAAGAGCCAGAGTTTGAGCAGCTCGCTCAAGGTAGCATGACGGTTTATGAATACGACGTGGGTTCGGCCCATCGGATTTTTGTCCCGATTTGGTTGAGGATGAGGTCAGCAAAAAGAGGAGGTTTCTCGATGGATTGAGTGAGCCGACCAACCCCGAGCCTCTCGGGTTCCGATCATCCGCATTATCAGAGTCAATGAGAAATGGCCCGCTCACAGGAATTGGAGAGACAGACCACGTCTGTGAGACTAAGCATCGATCATATGATGGTTATCTTCGGGGAGCCCGGTCGGGGATCATCCCCAGAGTGGTAGTTTCATCTACGGATTTTCGGGCGGCGGAGACCGGTGGGAGACGAGCTTTGATGAACTAGCGGTGGCGGGTTTGAAGAAGGTGGACATACACGTAGTTGCGGATTTCGTCGATTGGTAGTGGCGTTAGCCATTTTTGAGAGGTGAGCGGCGGTTTCCGTTCGACTTGTGGCATTTGCGGCAAGATTCGCAGTGGACCATGCCGATTAGGGATAATGTATGCTTCCGGTGCGGGCCGGACCAGGACATTTCGGGAGGGGCGCCCTATCGAGGATCAGCAGGACTACGATCTCGGGGTCGGTGCTGGGTTCTGCAATTTAGTGGGCATGGAGGGTGGATACCTGGGCAGAGGCAGACCTCGGGTGGTTCTTTTAGCACGGGACAAGCCGTCCCCACCTGGCCCAGTGTAGGCGAGGGGATAGAGAGGGCGGCCCACTGGCTAGAGCGAGTTTATGCTATGACCGGGCGGGAGGCACGGGCTCCACCCCCCCGGAGTGGTGGTAGTGCATTATCTATTTTTGGTGACGATGCACGTGTACTCATTGACCCAGGGGCTACACACTCTTTTATTTCACGTGAGTATGTTGCACGAGTCGGGATGACTCCAGTTCCTTTGGGATGTGGTTTGGAGATTGCCACACCCATAGGAGAGTCTCTATCTTTCTAGTCGGACAAAAAAAACCTTGGAGTAGCTTGTTTTCTATTGAGGGCCAGTATGGAAGCAGAGCTGATATTAGCCGTCTGAGGGGGGTTGGAATGTGATTCTTGGGATGGATTGGCTTGCTTCAGAAGCTATGCTTCAATGGATTGTTTCCGCGGGGGTGATATTTAGGCGACAGGACTACCGGTAGTAGTGTATAGAGAGTGGAGCGAGCACCTTGAGGTTTGATTTATGCCATTTTACGCCGGATGTTTTACTTGAGTTGTAAGGGGTATCTAGCTCATGGTTGACACTTGTAGCGAAGTGAGATTTGAGGGGATGTACCAGTAGTGGGGACTTTGCGGATGTGTGTTTGCGGCGATCTTCGGGTTTACCTCCAGGAATGAAATAGATTTTCCCAAATGGTTTAGTCCACTAGTACAACTCCTCTGACCCACAACTACCACCCATAGAATGGCACCCGAGTTGAGTTGAAAGAGTTGAACCCGACTCTGAAGTACGGTGAATATGGGATTTATTAGGCCCGATATTTCTGGGGGCTGTAGATGTTATTGAAGAAAGAAGGATGGTACTTGGAGGTTGTGTATAGACTACGAGCAGTTGAATAAGATCGTTCGTAACAAATATCCTTTGCACCATTGATCTGTTGATCGGCTCGGGGTGCAAAGTGTTCTCTAAGATTGACTTGAGGTCGGGGTATCATCGGAGTTAAGGATTAGAGTCGGACATTCCCGAGGCATTCGGGGAAACGAGATATGGGCATTATGAGTTTACAGTGGTGTCTTTCGGACTCTGTGTCGACTTTCATGGATTTGATGAGCCGGGTCTTAGCCCATGCCGATCGATTTGTCATTATCTTCATCGCTGATATCCTTGGTGTACTCGGCGAGTTGGAGCATGAAGCATTTGGGTTTCGGCCCAGAGCTTTAAGAGCGACATCGGTTGTATGCCAGTTCAACAAATGTGAGTTTAGGTTGAAGCTAAGTGGGATTTCTCGGACATGTGGACTTTACACATTGATGGCATTTATGTGGATTCTAAAAAAGTAGAAGCAATGGAAAATTGGGAGCAACCAACTACGTTGACAGAAGTGCGGAGTTTCCTAGGATTAGCGGGGTATTACCGCAGATTCATAGAAGGGTTCTCAAAGATAACGGGACCGAAGCTTCATTGTTTGGCCCAGGAAAGGAGTTAAGTTTAGTCTGGAGCCCGACGAGGTGTGAGAAAGCTTCCAAACAACGAAGGAAGAATTCTGACGTCAAATCTGTTTTTGGCTGACACAGGAGGAGTGTGAGGGTTTGAGGTTTACAGCGATACTTCCACGCCAAAGGTTTGGGTTGCGTGTTGATGATATAAGAGAGTTGTGGCGTATGCTTCAAGGCGATTGAAGAAACCACGAGCTGAATTATCTACACTCGCTGACTTGGAACTTACTTCTGATGATTTTCGCATTGAAGACTTGGAGGCATTACTTGTATGGAGCGACTTATCAGATATTTACTGACCAAAAAAGCCTTAAATATTTGTTACCCAGAAGGAGTTAAACTTAAGGCTAAGGAGGTGGATGGAATTACTTAAGGATTATGACTGCACTATCGACTACCATCCAGGTAAGGCAAATGTAGTGGTGAATCTGTGGCTTGAGAGAATCACAGGCTCTTTGGCTTATATCTGGGCATAATACAGCTGCATTGATGTGGTCGAGTTGCAGAGTTGGGTGTTGAGTTGAGGATGCATGCTTCGGGAGGCACTTTTGCTATTTCCAACCGGCCAGGTACTTATTACATCGTATCCTCGAGCCTGACTAGAAGATCCCTATTTGATGAGCATGAAAGAAAGTCGGAAGGAGAACAATCGGATTTTGCTATTGAGCGATGTTGCTTGGTGATTGGTTCCACAGGCTTTTGTGTTCGACAAGCGAAGGATTAAAAAGGCAAATATTGGAGGAAGCGCAGTTCTACTTATGCTATGCTGGTGAGTACAGATGTATCGTACATTGAAGAATATTATTGGTGGTCGGGGATGAAAAGAGAAGTTTGCAGTATGTATCGAGTGCTTCATACGTCAACAAGTGAAGGCGAGGAGAGACAAAAAGCATACGGACTTTGCAACCTGCTCCAGAGTGAGTAGGGCACATTCGATGGAGCTCACCAAGTCGCGCATTTCCTACCTATTCGGTGAAAAGAGTTTTCTCCCTCGAGAAGCTAGCGAACTCTTCATGAGATCATATAGTGAGTTTGCATGGAGTGCCGGTGTCGATGTCTCTCTAATAGAGACCCACGATTCACTTGAGTTTTGAAGAGATTGATGGAAGGAACTGGGTATCCAAGTTGAATTTAAGTACAGCTTTTCACCCTCGAGACCGATGGAGCGATGCGAGAGGACTATTGGACCTTAGAGGATATGTTGGTCATGCGTCTTGCAATTCAAAGGACATTGGAATGAATATCTACCTTTGGCGAGTTAAGCCCCATAACAGCGGCTATCACTGAAGCATTGAGATGTCACCTTATGAGGCATTGTATGGGAGCAATGTCGCACTCCATTATATTGGAATGAGGCGGCGAAGGAAATTATTAGGTCATGAGATTTAATGCAACCGGAGTGGACAAGGTTAATGTATACGATGCGGTTGGCTTATTTCGGGATAGGCAAAGAGCTATGTGAATGACGTGGAAAGGATCTTGAGTTTGAGGAGGTTGAAGATCGAGATTTTCTTAAAGCTCTCTCCCTTGGAAGGCGTGAGTACGTTTTGGAGAGAAATGAGGGAAGCTAAGTCTCGCTACATTGGACCTTTGAGATTGTTGAGAGGATAGGTCCGGTGTAGTATAAGGTGGAGCTTCTGGGGCTCTCGAGTCCATAATGTTTCATCTCCATGCTACTTAAGCATATCTCGAATCCTACGCATGTGTTGGAGACACCGAGAGGGTGGTAGGGATGACTTATCCTATGAGGAGCAGCCGGTCACGGGGTCCCGGGTAGAGAAGAAGGAGCTTCACAACAAAACTGATATCCTTAGTGAAGGTCCTATGGGAACCACCTAGTTAGGAGGCGACTTGGGAGGCGGGGAGGACTGAATGCGGAGCGATTACCCTCATCTCTTCCATGACACATGTATGCAATTTAGGTGAGGCCGAAATTGTTCTTTAAGGGTGGAGTTTAATAACGACTGTTCGAGATAATACAAGTTTTTAACACGTTTGACCAAGTTTGACTAAGTTTGACCAAATTTGACCAACCATAAGTATGTGGGCCCAAGTTGACTTTTTCAAGGATGAATAATTTTGGGTTGACTAAAACACCATTTTGTAGGCCTCGTCGATACGAGTTCATAGACGGGTTGAACGTCAAAATCCGACTTACGGATAAGAAGTTATGGCCATGACAAGTTCAAACAACAGTATTTTATCAATGTCCAAATCAGTCCGGGATTTTTACCTGAAAACAACCCTAGGCACTATATAAGCCTAGTTTTACGTGCCAAGTGAGGGATCAATTTGAAACTTGAGAGAAAAATCCCACAAAAACCCGTGGACGAATTGGGTCATTGACCAGTTTTCGAGGGCCATTTAGGTTTAGAGTGGGAGCAATTCCGGCCACCCCTTGCTACACGGAAGCGGACAGGGGAGGGCGCACCATAGGACTATCTTAGTAGTAAAATTTCCACGGTAACATGTGGGACGTCACTGGATCCGGCCGTGACAGCGGCGATTTACCGCCTATGGTCATTGGTTTTGCCATTTTTCGGCCATTCCAAGCCGACCCATACCTCTCTCTCCCCAATTTTGGACCCTTTGAACTCATTCCCATGGTCATTTTCTCCAGATTCATCACCGTTTGAAAGATATGACGAAAACAAATTTAGCCAACGGTTGGATCGAGTTTTCCGGCCACCACAGCAACCTTTGGACCAAGGTAAGGGTATTGATGTGTTCTTGATCTCTTGGGCTTTCCGTTGATATAAAGTTTATAAATTTTGGACGTCGTTTGGTTAGTTTTCCATTTTCGGGTCATTTAGGGTAATTATCGAAAATGTTTGGACCGAAATTGGTCACCAATTGGTCAAATTAGGAAAAATTGAAGTTGGATTAGTGAAATTGGATATTTTTATGATTTATTGGAAGGTTCAATTTTGAAAAATTTGCACTCCCGAGGTCAGAAAACCCCAATTTTGGAGTGCAGGTGTCTGGGGCACCTTGTATGGTGGACATGTATGTCGGGATCTATTTAGATAGTTTCATAGTTAAGAAATTATTAAGACATTTGGGGCATTCAATTTCTTTGGTTTATTATTGGGCTTAAATTGTATTTTTTATTATATTAGAGACAATCGCGGCGAGCTTGGAACGATCTGAGGGAGCACGAGCCAATTTATCTGTAGTACGTGAGTGGTTTATATGTTTTAAATGCTTTGGGGGTATTATTATGATATATAATTGTGGTTAATTATACTATATATAAATATATATATATATATATATATATTTATATATATATAAATATATTATTTGATCGAATGATTAGGTTATGCATAAAATAATTATCTGTTTTTATATAAACAAATTATCATTTCATGTGAATTTTGTCAACATTTTAAATAATTGGAAATTTTATTGAGTTCATGGATAAATTGGTGGTACATGGATTGAGGTTGTAAACCACTTTGAAAATTTATTGATTTAAGAAATGGATTTTGAGATTTTTATGATTTTAAGCATATTTAAATATTTTAAAGTTTGTATTGCTTAAAATTGGTTATAATGAATATTTTCATTGTGGTATTTCTCAATTTCGAAGCGAATTGATGGATAGGAATTCATCAATATATTTGATTGGTTGATGATTTATTAATTCTTAATTTACTCCATCTGATATCGTTGGAAAAGGTAAATGTGAGTAAGGATGTGTGTTGGTTGTTATAAGGTGATGCTTCCATATAGTACCAAAGGTTCGATTCGGTATTAATACGATTTTGCGGGGTTTGCCACGGTGTCGTGAGGTTGGTTTCATCCAACGGTTATATGTTTACATTGGGTTTTCCACGGTGTTGTGAGGTTGGTTTCATCCAACGGTTATATGTTTACATTGGGATTGCCATGGTGTCGTGAGGTTGGTTTTATCCAACGGTTATATATTATTTCAACGGCCGTGAAGTCGGGTTTACCCGTCGGTTCATCATCATCATCATTATTATATATTATTTCTACGGTCGTGAGGTCGGTTTTACCCGACGGTTTATTGTTATTATATATTATTTCCACGGCCGTGAGGTCGGGTTTGCGATTGTGTGTGTATTACCACGACACACCTTTCGGTGACGAGGTCGTGAGGTGGGTGTCCCACGGTTTATGTTGGTATATGGTATGATACATCGTTGGTATATGGTATGGTACATCGTTGGTGTATATGGTATGGTACATCGTTGGTGTATATGGTATGGTACATTGTTGGTTTCTATGGTATGGTACATCGTTGGTTTATTTGGTATGGTACATCGTTGGTTTCTATGGTGTGGTACATTGTTGGTTTTTGAGTAAGCTATAACCATTTCAATATTTATGATTATTGTATTTTCATGATCATTTTTACAACATGATGTTTATATATTTCATGCTCAATTTTTACGTTGTGAATAAATTCAGGTTATAATTTTCTTAATAATAATTTCGGTTAAATTTTTGAGCATGAGTTTCATATTGTTGGATTGGTATAAGTTTGGGTTTGGTGAAATGATTTTTAAACGAGGTACTGAAAAGAATATGCGTGAGGTCTTAAAGAAGAATGAAATTTCGAATAAGCATTATTTTCATATAAATTATGCTGCCAGCTCAACATGGTTATTGTCTCACGTTTTATTGTTTTAAATCTGTTCGCTAGGTCCAGGCAGTTTGTAGAGACCTATCTCGCGCCAGCTTCTACATCCTCTTTCTGCGACTTGATTACTGATATTCCATCTTATCATCGTCTTTATATTATTAGACTTATGTATTTTCATTTGTACCCTAAATTGTAAACACTCTTAGAATGCTCGATCTTAGTATTGAACTCATATGAGTCTTTATCATCGTGTTTGTGGTTATGATTCTGGTAAGATAGGTCGGTTGTGGATTGGCTGTTGTGGATCTTTATATATATTTGAGGGGATTATATTAATGCATGTGTTCTTTCTTTCTTAAAGTGGGGTTCTGTTGGATATTCCCTAGGGGATTATCGATGAGACTTCACTAGGCGGGGACCACGGGGAATCTGGGGGATTTTCGAAGTCGAGATCTTATCGACTTGTATCGAGCTCTAGGTTTAAAAATCCCTTGGGGTTGTACATTCTTGTGCAAACTCAATCGGTGTTTGTATATCTTCCTAACCTTATCCATGAGGATGATTCTGTTTCATTTGCGGACCTAAACGCCAAATGATGTCGAAGCCGACTTATCAGTCGCGACCCTAAACGAGAAAAGGCTGGGCCATTTATTTTTGAAATCCACACACGGAGCCCAGAATCAAGCGATTCCCGAAAGTTATAAATAGGCGTACACAATTTTAGTAAAGTAGCTTCCGTTTTTCTGAAACCCATTGTTTGGGAGGACGAGGAAGACTCACTGTATATTTTAGAATATACTTTTCTTTTATTTTCACTATAGTTTGAACGTGTCACGTTTAGAATCACGAAGGCTGGATTAATTTTTTTCCATTCTCTTTTCCAATTACGGCTTGGAATCGATGAGTTCAAACGATTTTTTGAATTTGTTTCTTCCGGTGAATTATAATTACAGGTGGATGTTTGTGATCAATACTGTTTGATTGTGATTCTATAGTGAGAAAGCACAACTATCAGAATGAAGACTCTTTATTAGTTACAAAATTTTACGGCAGGTCGTAGGAATTTCCTGAAATTTGGAATTTGATTTATTTGATTGATGTTGTTCTTAAACTAATGTTCCCAATGGTAGTATCTAGTATCCTTCCAAGGATTATTTCATGCTACGATTTTAGGGAGACCCTACGTGACACGAGAGATGGAGATTCACGAAGATTTGAATAATCAATTATTGGAATTTATCTTACTAGACTATCATTGTGTGAACTATTGAGGAGCTTTGAGTTCACCTTGATAAATTTCCATTTGCTCATAGTTGATCTTTGAAGGTATTTATCAATTTAAATCATCAGAGATTTCACCTTAATCTGCTAGATAGATCTTGATCCTATGTTAGGTAAGATCTAATCAAGGAGAAGGAAAAATTCATCAGATCTAAAGGATGAGTCATCAACCATTTTGTATAATTTTTGCAACGACTCAGACTTGGGATGCAAGAAATCTGCAGTCTTAAGAAAAGGGTATGATGTATTGAAAAAGAAAAATACTCAGATCTTCTAAATAGTGTGTTGAATACAGGTAACTGATTAGATCCTTGTCTTTGAAAGAAGAAGGGACCTCTAATTAGTGAATAGTGGAGAAATCCAAGTTGCATTAATAGGCATCTTTAGTGAATCCAAATCGAAAATCAAGATAGAAAGAATCAATGAATTAAAATACGAAATTATTGTTCCACCTTCATTTCATTTCGGTGTTCATTTACTTGAGATTTGATTCGGTCAATTTGTTTGTTGTAGTTCAAATTTTATTTTCATTAGATGAAAGTAATATAGGATTATCTTGTCTTTAAATTCCAGGTTTAAATTATTAAGGAGGGTTGAATAGTGTGTAGATCTTGAGTAGTTAAGGGTAATTGAATTCCAACATTCTTGTCAATATCTCATTGGGAATGATATACGGACTTTTATCCAATTTTTACTACTTGAATGACCTATGCTTCAGAGTGTGTAGACTAATCCCATTATTAATTCCAGAACATAAAATCAGTTTTATTCATTTTCAAACAACTCTATTCAACTTTTACATAGATGAAGGAGAATTGTAAGGCTCTTGTATAAGTGTTAAATAGAGTAGTTTAGTCTATATTTTCACAGACAATCAAGTTTTATGGCGCTGTTATCAGGGATTGAAGGGATTTGAATAAATCAATATTCTGACAAAATGGAGAAATTCTAATTTGGACATTTTTCTTTAGTTTATAAAAAAATGCACACAAATTTTTTTGATAACAGTGGCTGCATAAGCTCTTGATATTTTAGAGAGCTTAAAGAGTATATGATATTTAATGATGCCAGTGAAATCTCAATATGTCTCCATTTCAGGAGGATAATTAGTGCATAGGAAGCCAGAATCAGATCCATTTCCTATAGATACTGATTTGGAAAGAACACTAAGAAGCCTAAGGAAAGTCAGTAGAGCAGAAAAAGCAACCATGGTAGATGAAAGAATTGATCAGAGACAGATTGAACAGAAACAACGGCCAGAAAAGATCTGATACACGAATCTGATGGAGGAGATTTGCAGGCCTATCATTCAAGCAGAATACTTAGCAGTCAGACAACCTACTATGGAGGCTAACAACTTTGAGCTGAAACCAGCCTTTATCACCATGGTTTAGCAGAATCAGTTTAATGGCCATCCCACTTAAGATCCTAATGAACACCTTGGCAGATTCCTCAGGATGGCAAACCATGATTCAACTTCAGCTTAGGTATAAGACCAGAGGTGATAAAGCTACACCTCTTCCCCTTTTGCTTAAGAGATATTGCAGCCACATGGTATGGATCATTGCCATATGGCTTAGTTGATACATGGGAAGAGCTGGTGGAAGCATACCTAGGTAGATTTTTTTCCCCATCCTCTGGCCCGAAGAAGGAAATCATAGTGTTCGACAAGGGGAGGATGAAAGCTTTATCTTTGCATGGAAAAGGTACAAAAAGCTGGCGAAGAGATGTCCACATGCATGCATAAGATCACGAGAAGACATAAATGAGATGTGTATATCACTCGGATATTGTATATCACTCGAATGATACTCAAAGGTATCATAGACGCTTTGTCATGGGCATTCAAGAGGAAAATGCGGTAGGAGGCAAAGGGATTTGATAGCAAACCCAGCCAAATGCAACATGAAAGCCCTCCGAATCTTCGGGCGAGCAACATCGCATCAAGAGGGAGTGCAACTTCACGAGCTAAATAAGATGGATCGCCATGGAAGCAAAACTGGATGCTATAATGCACATGATGGATAAACAGTAGAAAAGATCGCACTCGCCATGATCGAGCAGCCAGAAAGCAGGCGGATAAGAAGAGTTACTGAGGGACACAAATCAAGATCCCTATCAAGTCGAGGGAAGCTAAATACATGAATGAATAAAGAAGCTATCACTAAGCCTAATCCCAACTTGCCTACGATTATATCCAGCACTAAGGAACCATGAGAACTTCTCATATGGTGGATGAAAGATCATGTAAGCCCAAGACACGGGCAAAATCTCCAGCAAGGGTATCAACCACCAAGGTTCCAGTAGTAGCAGCAGCAGCAGGGAGAAAATAGAAATGAATATCAAGGTCAGAAGAGGGTCTAGCCCTTTGAGGAGCAGATGCTACAGTTCATGGGGGATAACAAAAGGCCTCTAAACCTCCATGAACATAAATTTTCTGAGTTGGAAGCTTTTAAATCCAACACTCAGATTTTTCAGACAAACACAAGTGCTTCACTAAAGAATTTGGAAACACTGTCAAGGGCAGCTTGGTTTCACCTTGCAGAAAGAGACCACAGAACAAGCTTCTGTTGACACCTAAAAATCCAAAAGATCAGATGGCGTCGGGGCGTAAGAAGTGGCAAGAGAAATGAGCAAAGCAGCTAGAAAGCAAAGGTCAGACTAAAAAGAAAGAAAGAAATCGGAAGAGAGGATGGTATGAGTACCAGAGTATACTACTGTAGACTGAGAGAAACAAGTGCAAACTGAATAGCTTGAATAACTTCAGGAGCAAAAATAGAAGGAGAAGATTCGTTAAGCATACATCACAGCTTCCATTCCCGTAAAGACTTTAAGGCAAAAGGAGGAAGGAACAATTTTCAAATTCTTGAAATATTCAAGAAGATAGAAATTAATATCCCCTTTGCAGAGGCCACTAAATGCCAAATTACGCCAAATTTCGAAAGATATATCGCGGCAAAAAGAAGAAGATCACGAAAGAATAGTTACTTTAACTCCAATACAAAAAGTGCGCTTATTCAAAAGAGTCTCCCAAAGAAAGATGAAGGACTCCAGGCGCTTTACCATTCCATGTCTCCATCGGGAAATATGAACTAAGGAAGCCTTATGTGACTCAGAAAAGCCAAGACACTAACTCTGACGCCTTTTATTAGTCACAAAGGCTAAGCTCGTGAAACTACCCTCACAACGGGAAGAATCACATCAGCATGGTCGATGATCCATGGCACAACCACAAGGAGTCCCTTTGAAGATGGCTGTCAAGGTAGTGGAAATCATCTCCCTCAGGGATTTTGTTGTTATAAAGACGGAGGAGGATACCCAAGTTCCTCCGTTGTTAGGAAGACCTTCTTAGCAACCGGAGCGCCTCTGATCGATGTACAAAGGGTGAGTCGACAATTAGGAGTGGGAGATGGAAGCAGAGTACAATTTAACTCTCCACAAAGATTGACATAACTTTGATGTTGGATGCAAAAGAATTTGTATGCATGTAGATGCGATTATCCATTAAGCCTGAACCGAACTCCGACCGTAATTTCCAAAGATTCTATCAATGAAAATGAGTTGAATTTCTAGTATCTTAAGAGTGTTGCTTATGACTTGATGCATTCCAGATTCCAAAACACAGAAACAGTCTTAAGTTTGAATGAAAAAAGTACAGAAAATTCAGGCATAAATGAAAAGAAAGGAAAAGAGTAAGAAACGAGTGCAGAAGGGTTAATATTGAAAGAATTGCCTAGTCATCTGAAGTATGTTTTCTTAGAACCAGGTGGCAAAGACAAGAGAATTATATCGATGCAATCGAATAAAACGAAGAACAACAAATGCCAGCACCCTCAAGAATATAAGGAAGCAATTGCCTGGTCAATTGAAGACCTTAAGGGTATTAGTCCTTCAATTTTCATGCATAAAATCCTACTGAATGATGATGCAAAATCATCAGTTGAACACCAAAGGAGGCTAAACCCTGTGATGAAAGATGTAAGAATGGAAGTACTTAAATGGCTAAATGCAGGATTTATTTATGCACACATCGGCGCACTCAGTTAGTCTCGGGCCATGTGGTCCTCGCAGCGGTGGGACCCTGGATCGTGACTAAAATGAAAAGAATGAACTGATTCCTTGCCATAAGAACTCCGTATTGTGATGGAGTGTGTATAGATTTATGTAAAATTGAATACTACAACCAAAGTGAAAGATCATTTTCCCTCCTGCCTTCATCGATAAGATGTTAGATAAAGCTAAAGGGTGACATCCTCACTTCTATTTTCGATGGATATTTTTGGATATAACCTTCAAATCTGCTATCAGACCTCGAGGACTAGGAGAAAACTACTACATGCCCTCTATGGTACTTGCTTTAGAAGAATGCCACTTGAGTTATGCAATGCTCTTGCTACATTTCAAAATGCATGATGTCTATGTTCTGCATTTGGTACAGGCTATGGAGATATTCATGGATACTCATGCTCTATGGATTCAGCTTGAACATCAGCCGCAAAATTTAGGGACAATACTTCACAGGTGCCAAGACAATAACCTAGCTTTGAATTGGGAAAAATGCCATTTTATGGTGACAAAGGGCGCATTGGTCCTTGGGCATAGAATTTCTGCAGTAGATCTAGAAGTGGACCAAGCAAAGGTTTCCATTATAAAGACTCTTCTGCAACCAACAATAGTCAAGGGAATAAGAAATTTCTTGGGATATGCTGGTTTTTATAGAAGATTTATCAGAGACTTCTCCAAAATTGCCAGACCATTATGTAGGCTATTGGAAAAGGATACCGAGTTTAATTTTTGATGTAAACAGAAATCTTCATTTGAAGAGATCAAATCCGCATTAGTCAGTCTCTCATCAACATGGCCAAACAGACTGAATAACTAATTTGAGATTATGTGTGATGCCAGTGACTATGCAAATGGGAGTTGTATTGGAAACAACAGTCGAAAATGTTTAGGCCATACTATGCCGAAAAGCCCCACCTGCTTAAAGGATGAGAACTACTCAACTACTGAAAAAGAGATGTCAAGCAACGATTGCGATGTGAAAAGTTTGCCATGGCGTTAGTCCCGCCGTCATCATCCATACCGAATATGCAACAATTAAATATTTGATGGCGGGAAAAAGAAGCTGGGGTTTCAAGATCATCAAATATGTTGTTACTACGTGAATTGGCATCCCATGGAAAAATCAGGAAAATAAGAGGTTGCGGGACAATGCGGATAGCCGATCACTGGCCAAGAAAGTAGGTAACAGCTACTTGTAATTGAAGAAGAGACAGACCAGCGTAATTCTCCAGATGATAAATTATTTCACCATCATTCCGAATCACCCTGGTATGCGAACATTGTGAACTTTCTAGCTTGGTGGAGCAGGATTCACCGTAATTTGGGGGCCTACCGTGTAAGAGGAAGAAATCGAGGACTCCACAAGAGGTTTGCTACATATGGGATGACCCACTATTATTCAAAAGAGGAGTTGATATGTGATCATCGAAGGTGTAAAAAATTTAAAGTGAACAGTGGGAAAATTTTATAAGAATGTCATGCGTCACCTTATGGAGGACACTATGTAGGGAGACAAACAAATTTCCACAAAAAATTCTTTTAAATCGTGCTTTTATCGTCTACTATTTTCAAAGATTTTTTTGAATGGTGAAACTCTAGATCAATGCCAAAGAATGGAAATATCAAAGACAAGGCATGAAATGCCCCGCATGCAACCTCGTGGTGCAATTATTTGATGTATGGGGAATAGATTTTATGGGGCCTTTTCCATCCTCATTTGGAAATCTATACATACTCTTAGCTGTGGATTATGCGTCCAAATGGGTTGAGGCAGCAGCTTGTCCTAAAAATGATGCTAATATAGTTTCTCGGGGGATTCGATGCAGGAATATTTTGAGCGTATTTTGACACCCATGACTATTATTAGGTGATGGAGGAAGCCATTTTGCAAACAAGGTGTTCGAGAAACTCATGAGCAAGAGAGTGCTATGAAATCAAACACATCATGAGTTCAGCTTTATCATCCCCTAAACAACAGGCAAGTCGAGATTTCCAATATGGAGATAAAGAAAATTCTAAAAAAGACCGTAAGCTCCAACAGTAGGTAAGAGTTTGGTCTCTAAAGCTGATATTTACTACGGGCATGTGCTAAATCCAGCATATATATATTCCCATTCGAATGTCCCCATACGAATTGTCTTTGGGAAAACCTTGTCACCTCCCTCGAATTGAATACAAAGCCATGGCCATCAAGAGATTGAATTTGGATTTTAGGGTTGTTGGGAAGAGGAAAGATTACCTAAAATTGAATGAATTGGAAGAGTTTGGTGAAATGGAAGCTTATGATAATGGTAGGATTTACAAAAAAAAAAAGATGCTATTGTTGAAATGGCATGATCAGTGCGACCTCTCGAGGAGAGAATTCTAAGTTTTTGTGAGATCAGGTATTGTTATTCAACTTCAGACTGAAGCTTTTTCTAGGTAAATTGAAATCAAAATGGAGTGGCCCATATTCGTGAAGGGCAAGTACAACCTCGGGGGCAAATTATTATCAAACCCATCAAAAGAGTTTAAAAGTTAATGGTCATGATTTACAATATTCGGAAGAAAATATGATTGATACCTAGCTCTTAGTAAGGAAACAGAGATAAATAAAGGAATCGCATAATAGCAGTCCAATAAGGACTCAAAACTGAAAGTAAATATGGAGGTGCAACCCAGCAACAATTTTTCAAGTTCTATTAGCCAATTTATTTATTTATTTTTATTCTTCTAGTTTTCAGACTTCCTACATGGTTGTTTTACTGCTTAACCTTTTGAATGTTTTTAATGGTTTAAATTTTTTGAGTGTTTTATCATATGTGCCTAGTTATGCAGTCAGGCGTTAAATAATTTCATTTATTGCTTCTAGAATGAAAACAAGACCACAAGGGGGAGTAATTCTAATTCCCTTAACTTGTCTTTAATAATAATGCATGATTGAATTTTGGGGGAAATGGAATTCCAAATTCACTGTTGAATCTGATGCTTCCAGCTTTGAGCTGGATTTGTCGTGATAATTAATGATGAAGGTTGATTATTTTTGTTTGTTTGAATTGGATTTATTGATTTAGTCTTGTATGAATTTGAACTGTTCCTGAAGACCAGAAAATTTTCCACGTCACGACTCGGGTTTGAATTGAAAATAATAGAATAAGAAAGTTCAGGTCGCAACATTAATCGACATATCGCGACTAATTTATCAAGTTTCCTCACGCACTGTGGTCGCGACAAACCCGCTGGCAGTCACTGCACTGTTCAAAATGCACAAAATTTGAGGCTTTAAACCTCTAATCTTGGCCTGCAACTTTAAAATGAGACAAAGCCAGCTTGAAAGCAATTAGTGTGTAACTTAGGCATTAATGTCGCGACATTCCATAAGACAATGATGACATTGAGCCCATCCATCATAAAGACTGAAACTGAATAGCCAATTTCATCAACAACTCTAATCCATTTGCATTTTCACCCAACTTTCCATCCTCTTTCCTCTCTTCAACTACCAAAACCCTAAAACCAGTGCCCAATTCCAAAATTCTCACCCATGGCAGATAACCAAAACCCTATTCCAGATCTTACCAGAATTATTAATGAGCTCATGAGTGAAACATTGCCAAGGAGTGGAGGAGGTTCACCTTAAACCTTAGTCTGAGACCATCACGAATACAGAATGTAAAAACCAAATTTCAAGAAGAGAATATCTGCTTCGAGAAGAAAGGGCAGGAAAAAGATAGAAAACAGTGAGGCGCACGGAAGAAGAAGAAACATAAAGCGAAAAAGACTTTGTATCTACAGAAGCTAAAGATATATGGAATAAAGCATCGGGCCGATATATTTCATTGGTCAAATAGTAAAGAGGTTTTGGGAAGCCGATTCTTTCGTAGATAATAGAAAAGAGAGGTTGAGTGCTTCAAAGGCACATGGCGCCCGGATTCGCTGCTCGTTAGGGAATCTCTAAGGCAAACACGGGTAGGATGAGAGAAGACTCCTGCCATATGTGAGAAGTCCGCACCTTTCTTGGGCAGCCAAACCTAATCAACGAAATGTTCAAATTAAAGGAACTTAAGCACGATTCAAAATTAAGAAATTGGTAGAAAATCCTGATCATGAGAAGATCATAGACCTCTTGACTGCTGGGCAGGGGAAGTGGGAAGCCACAAGGAAGAACCCTCATTATGCTATCCTCACCGAGGAAGGTATTCATGGATACTGATCTCGCACTTCTTCCAACCAAATATTCATGTGCAAGAAGAGAACAAGAGGCAAATCATCGCGTTCTTTTTAAGGCTTTAAATGAATGTTGAGGATTACACATATTTATCGAGGGTACCACTGAGTAATACAGAGGATTAATCCTCATCCTATAACAATCGCCAGAATTATGCATCTCAATAGAAAGTAGAGGATCATGGGATGAAGAAGAAACATGCCCTAAGGTATCTCCTCTGACCCTTACTGGGGTGACAAAGGGGCCTAGAAACAAAAGGCAAAAGGGGATGGTGGATGTAGAAGCAGAGCCTACTGAGGAGAATGGCAATAGGGAAATGGAAACCATTCCAAAGAAAATTCCATCAACAGAAGAGGAAGAGATGCATTTCAGAATAAGCCCACTGAGCCATTCCTACCTTGATATGACAGAGAATTTTCTTGAGCAAGCAGAAAGCTCCAGAAGAGGAGAAGGGAACAATGAAATCATGGAGATGCTAAGATCAATAAAGAAGGATATGGAGGAAAGGGAGCGTAAACGGAAAACAAAAGAGTAAATCGTAGAAGAGTTCTTAGAAGCCGACCGTAAGGAAAGAACAATTATTGGAGCAGACTCTAAGACAGAGAGAGGAAGAATGGAGAGAAGAGATAAAAATGAGAGAGAAAGAATTTGGAGAAAATATGAAAGCCAGTTTGGAAGCCTTCTACAACAACTAGTTTAGAAGAGATGAAGAAGTGCTTACCATTCTGAGAAAAAGAGAAGCTGAGATGGAGGGTAACATGCTAAAGAAGATTGAAGCCTTCAAATACCTGTATAAGGATCAATTCAAGGAGTTTGGGAAGTTGATGAAGGATAGAGATAAAGAACTTGAAGATAATGATGTCTATGTAAGAAAATCCGCAAGAGAGCTCGATTTAATCTATAAAAATATATCAAACATACGTAGTTGTATCTCCGAGTTGGAAAGTACAAAGGGATAAGACGGGCTGGTAATAGTGACACCTTGATCACTCTTGTGGATTTCACAAATGGCCTAGTCTCCACTCATTAGGCAGAGCCCACACCCTCTAAAAAGGAAAGACCAGACATGACCTTCTCCAAATTTTCTCTATGTTTAGCAAGCTTTGAAGTAGATCCTCCCAACATCATACCAAAAAAATCTTATAAGAGAAGGGAGTGAAATAGCACAATTTCGCTTTTCTTTTTCCCACTATACTCCTTCAACATCATTAATATAAGCTCAGAAAAGTTCATGGAAAAGCGTCTTGTGAATTGTTTTGTTGATTGGATGATTGCTTTTATTCACTTTAGGTAATGGCACCTTGACCATATACATTGTTGAGCTGCTTAATTGGGACACGGTAGTTGAATAAGTTTGATAATGTGAATTGTTTGGGTTGACTAAATTGGGATTGATTAAGTGGGATTTGTGTGTATGCTTGAGTGTATGCGAAGAGAATGGTTGTTGTGTTTAAGCTTTCATTGGTGAAATGGCATAACAAACATTGATTAAACCCCGAATAATGTAGAAAAGAGTGGGCTTCAAATTAGACTGAAGTAAGAAGTTGTAGTTTAGTTTGAATGGGTTTTGAGTACGAATTTGGAAAAAAGTATACAAATTGAAAGAGCAAATAAGATGATTAGTTTGTGTATAAGCGGTAAATTGATCTGATTCTTGGGAAAAGCAGTACACATGGTCGAAAATTCTTAAAACTTTGCCAGAGAGGGATTAGGAACATCTTCGGGATGATTCACAATAGTCTGAGTCTAGAACTTGTTAGATTATTAGTCGAGTGAAATCCTAGGTGAAAACAACTAACAAGAAGTGATAGAGGTAATCTTTGGAAGTTTGAACCTTTTTAAACCTACCCTCATTATATGCAAGGGCATACACTCTAGTTCCATGATTTGGGCCAAAAATACCTAATTTCTTCAAATAACAGCAATTAGAAACCTGAAATGCCTCCCTTATAATAATCCTACAACAAAGAACCCCAAATTACTCAGTTTTCATAATAAGAATGTTTATTGTGCAGAAATAAACAAGTTTGGGGGAATATATTTCTTTTTGATTACAAGGATGGATGAGGAAAAATAAATTGAAGAACTAGAGAAAAAGAAGAAGAAGTTGAAAAAGGAATAAGTTTTGTCTTGTGGCCTATCTCTCTTGAACAGTGGCTCGTGAGGTGTTTCAACACTTAGTACCTAATGCCAACTGGTATCAGTTGCTAGCCCAAAGTTCTCTAAGAGTGATAGAAAGCCTAAGAAGACAAAACATTACCTGTCAATTCTTTGACAATGAAGCTTGAAAAGAGTTCAGTAAAAGGAAGCGGGTAGATAAGTTAAAAGTGGCAGCCAAAGGAGCCACAACATCCAGAAGATGTACAAAGCCAAGTTTGCGGGTTTGTCTAGGAAGGAAAGGATGAAGATGAGAAGGCCATTATACAGAAAGGAAAGAGAGTGGGGTTGGGTAATTGCATCCTAAATTTTCCAATTGTCCGCTGATGCAACGGCATTATAAGCCTAAAAAGACCTCTTCGATCTTGAGGTTGAATTTACCTACATTAGTGGAATCCAGCTATGAAAAACAAGCCTATGGGACTTTTGACTAGTTTTCTAAGGAAATCCCCAGAAGATTAACTAATTCAATAAGAAGATGAAAAGGAAAGAAGACCTACGCACACTCCACCAGAACAAGATCTATTATTGACTGTTTAAATGTAATTGACTATCGATTTATTTGTAATAGAGTTGAAAATTCATTTTCTCAATTGAAAGGCCCCAAGTTCGAATAATCTTGTAATCTTCTTGTTCAAGTCAAAGGGTGGAATAAGAAAAGATTATGTTGTAGAACAGAAAATGTCCTTCAAAATAAAGTTCAATTGTTTGAGGACAAACAAATCTTTCTTTTCTTTGCTTGGAGACGAGCAAAATTTTAAGTTTGGGGGAATTTGATGAGTAAAAAATTCATTGATTTTTTAGTACATTTTTCTTCTTTTAATTATGATGTAATTGCTTGTTTTTATGCAGAAATATGTACTATTTACCAAATTTATATTTTTGCAAAAATTTGTAGCATAAATGAAAATTCCAGAAAGGATCAGAAGTGAAAGCAGTTCAATGGCCAAGGTGAGGTCGCGACAGAGAATCGAGGTCGTGACCAGAAGTCATACTATACTGAATGAAAAGCTGTTGCGACAAAAGAGAAGTTGTTGAGACAGAAAAAGGGCTTCAAGGAAGGATTTCATGTCGCAACACTATTCTGAGGTCGCGACACCGAAGGAAGACAACTCTGGTTGCAACAGAAAATCGAGGTCGCGACATAGAAAGAAGACATTGTTGGTAGCAATAGAAAATTGATGTTGCGACAAAAATGTATCAAGGTCGCGACCAGGAATTCATGTCGCGACATAAAAATGAGTTGGACAGTTAAAACATGTTGCGACTAAGTTTGAGACACTGCTACAAAAAAAAAAAAAAGTAAGAAGAGCCACTACTCAGTCGCGACACACTTTCTAGGTCACGACCAATAAAAGAATCTAAATTGAGAAGAAACTGTTGTGACTAAGAAGTAAGGTTGCAACAGGATGAGGATAAATGATGTCGTGACATGCTTTTAAGGTCGCGACATAAATTTCAACAAGGAAAAGAAACGATTATGTCGTGACCTAAATCCCATGTCGCGACAAGACAATGAAAAGACAAACAATTTTAAGTTGCAACATGAAAAGGGGAGTTGTGACCCGAGAATCGGTGGTGGCCAAAGAAAGAAATGGTGTCGCGACAGCCTTTGAGGTCGCGACATAGTCGATAGATAGTAAGATAGCCGGTCGTGACATGGAATTGAGGTGGCGACATATATTCCGATAAAGAGAACGGTCGGTCGCGACCCGAAGTAAATTGAATGGAAGCGTGAGGCGAGAAATGAGGTTGCGATTGGATAGGAAGAAAGAATGGTCGCGACATACTTTTTTGAGGTCAGCCAGTGCAGTGATTAAAGAAACTTCTTGAGTGAGACTGTGTCACGTCGCGATAAGAAAACAAGCAGACCATCAAATTTGAGTCGCGACCTGCTTGAAGGCTAAAGACAATTGAATGATGTCGCAACATGAAAGAGAAGTTGTGACCAAGAAGCAAAGAAGTGACAACGAAGTAAGTGCGACATCGGAATCGAGGTTGCTGATACGAGAGATAAATAAAGGCGGTTAGAGTGAGGTCGCGACACGATTCTGGAAAGCAAAATGAGTCGCAAGCAAGAGTTTCTCCACTTTTGACAACTAACATGGTGCGAAAAGAATTCATGTCGCAACCACTAATCCAAATGCAGCCAGGAGAAACAATCCTTAGCGAAAACATCGGTCGCGGCTCGACAATTGCAGAACCAAGTGAAATAGCGTTACGACCGGTTTTTCGAGGTCTGACGGACATAACCAGAGGACCCTAAAGCATAAATGATGTCGTGACAAGCTTCTCAAGTCGCGACCTAAACAGAGAGCTGGGCCATTTATTTTAGGGAAATCCACCTAGAGCCTTGGAATCAAGCCCAATTTCTGAAAGTTATAAATAGGCGTACACAGTTTTAGTAAAGTAGCTTCCATTTTTCTGAAACCCATTGTTTGGGAGGACGAGGAAGACTCACTGTATATTTTAGCATAGACTTTTCTTTTATTTTCTTATTTTCTTGATCTGAACCAGTAATTTTTTAGAATGCAGAAGCTGGATTTAATTTTTCATTCTCTTTTCTAATTACGGCCTGGAATCAATGAAGTTCAGACAATTTTTGGAATTCATTTCTTCCAGTGAATTATAATTATAGTGGATGCTCTTGATCAATACTCCATTATTGATTATGATTCTATAATTGAGAAACACAACTTCCATTGGAATGGACCTGTTGTTAGTTACAATCTTTTCTGCTTGAATTAGAAGGAATTTCCTTAAATTTGGAAGTTTATTTATTTGATTGATGTTGTTCTTAAACTAATTGTTCCCAATGGTAGTATCTAGTATCCTTTCAAGGATTATTTCATGCTCTGATTTCCAGGAGACCCTCTGAGTGACACAGAGATGGAGATTCCTGAGAGCTTTGAACAATCAATTGTGGGTATGCTAGACTATCGCTGATGAACTATTGAGCTTTGAGAGTTCACCTTGATAAATTTCCATTTCACTCATAGTTGATGCTGAAGGGAATTATTTATCAATTTAAATCATCAAAGATTTCACCTTAATCTGTTGGATAGATCTTGATCCTGTGTTAGCTAAGATCTAATCAAGGAGAAGGAAAAATTTATCAAATCTAAAGGATGAGTCATCAACCATTTTGTAGAAGTTTTGCAACGACCTAGACTTGGGATGCAAGAAATCTGCAATCTTAAGAAATGGGTATGAAGTATTGAAAAAGAAAAATACCCAGATCTTCTAAAGAGTGTGTTGAATACAGGTAACTGATTAGATCCTTGTCTTTGAAAGAAGAAGGGACCTCTAATTAGTGAATAGTGAAGAAATCCAAGTTGCATTAATAGGCATCTTTGACAAATCCAAATCCAAAAATCAAGATAGAAAGAATCATTGAATTAAAATGCAGAAATTGACTGTTCCACAACAATTTCATTTCAGTGTTCATTTCTAACAGAGATCTTATTCAGTCCAGCTTATTTGTTAGTTTAGTTCAAATTTTATTTTCATTAGATGAAAGTAATATAGGATTATCTTGTCTTTTAAATTCCAGTTTTCAAACTATTAAAAGGAGGTTCAAATAGTGTAGATCTTGAGTAGTTAGGGTAATTGAATTCAACATCCTTGTCAATCTCTGTGGGAATGATATCTGGACTTACATCCAATTTTTACTACTTGAATGACCTATGCACTTACAGTGTCATAGACTAATCTCATTATTAATTCTAGAACATAAAATCAGTTTTATTCATTTTCAAACAACTCTATTCAACTTTTACATAGATGCAGGAGAATTGTAAGGCTCCTGTATAAGTGTTAAATAGAGTGGTTTAGTCTATATTTTCACAGACAATCAGAGGTAGCAGTATCAACTCTAATCTGACCGAGAGATCTGATCAATGCGTCTCTATGTGTGCTAGATGAGGCCAATAAGCTCCAAATGGAAATGCGGGCTTGAGTGGTGCGCAGTTGGCCCAAAATCTCATCATCCTCCATTTGAATCTCATCTCTAGCATCAATGCCAGCAAAAGGTCTATCAACAGGTGGGGGCTGAGCTACCCTCCCACTCCTCAAAACAATCTAAACATCTCTATGTAATGGCCCATACTCCTCCGGGAACAGGATGAAGGGTGTCATGGACGGAACATGTTGTAAGTATACTGGCAATATTGTTGTCTGTCAGGGAACATCATCTGGAATCAATCTAAATGGCCTTGAGACCTACTGACCATGGGTGTTTCCACTAAAGTCTGAGTCTGCATATGATTGGCTGAGGAGCCTCTCCATCCCATCCCATCATGAATATCTCATCTCTCGAATACTCAATCAAATGTACATCCCCTGGGGGTGGAGGTACAGCTCTAGTGTCATGAGTGGGGAGCGGGTTTGTAGTCACTCCAAGGCATCCCAAATCAACCAAACCCTAATAAATCAAGTCTTGAATAGCATGCCTTAATGCTTTCTTTGCAACTATCTATATCATAGCAGCTCTCGTATTAAGGCACGGTGAAGATCTGTTCATCCTGAATTGGGTTAGGTTGTAGTGGTGATCTGGGTGGTAGTGGAACAATCAAACCCCCTTTAACCAATCTCTGAAATGCCTGGCTTAGTGGCATCCCGAGTTGTGTAAGTTGCCTGGCCGGCCTCGGTGGAGGCGGTGCTCTATACTATTGATGGTACTATACAGGTGGGCTCTAAGGTGCCTTTGCTGGCACATCTTTGGGTGTGGTGGCGGATGTAGATAAAGTAGGCCCTAGCCCCGGCCTAAAGGAGTAGCACAGTGATGTCCTTGATCATTTGTATCATCGGTAGGAGTGTCAGCGCCTCCCCAAGACGGAGGGTGACATGAGACTGTGTCTTGTCATGCAGTAGCAACAACTACGATAGTGCAGGTCCCGACCACGGCTTCTTTCCCTTAAATTACGAAGGGGGAAGAGTCTACCCATAATCCTCTAGATATGCCCTCCTCAATCCCATAGAGGGCCTGAACCAATGATCGATGCATGCATTGGGAAGCCTGAGATGCTAACAAAGCGGGTGAAGAGCTAGCATAATCATGCTGATATGATGTGGCTACGGTCTATACATAATAAGTGCAATCTTCTCTCTCGACGGGAGATGAATGAAGTGACCGAGTCATCGGCCTGCACTTTGAGGGCCCTCCCAACTCTCTCGGAGACACGTCGGCTGCAGTATTAAAGAATCTTTGTCTGATAAATTCCTATCCCAAATCAACCCATGTCCTACGCCTTGAAGGGTCCAATGAGGCAAACCAACGCTGAGCGGAACCACTCAATGACATAGGGAAAAGCATGATCATCTGTACCTCATCCAATATGTGTCCGCGCATTACAACGCTGTATAACTGCAAGTGAATATGGGGGCACCCTATCCTCGTGTACTCTCAATGTTCCCGCATGCGAAACTCAACTGGCAAGGCTGCTATTGGAAGGTCATCATATCCGTCCCAACCTATAACTCCATCAGAAACATGCAGAGATCATCTGCTCAATCCTATCGATACGAGCCTAGGTGTCATCAATAATCTGTGCAGGGGCCACTACTGAATGTGGTGTGGTCTCAGTCTACCTGTGCAGTACAAATGCTCCAACCCGTTGGGTTGATTGAACAAGGGTGGTGGTGGAGGTGGAACTGTATAGTCCTGTTGTATAGTGGGTCCAGATGGTGGTGGTGGTGCTTGTGGTAGTGGAAGTCTTGATGGGGAATCATGCGGGGTGCTCCCATAAATTAGCCCAATGGTTGGGCCAGTGCCCATCGATCGTCGTCACCCAGTCCCGATATGGCGTCAGGGAGAGATGCCATGTGTGTAATCTTAACTATTGGTCCTTGCGATGGCGTGCTAAGGGTCCATATTTCTATGATCCGATATCTGCTCTAACTGACTGTGTGAATCTAATCCTCTAACAACTCTACCTTCGATTCGGATCCAAGCTCGGGAACCTAGGTTGGTCTCAATCAATAATCCTACAAAAGGAAAGGGGTAATTCAGTCCACTGTATTCTATCATCCAGAATCAATCCGATGTCTGTAATCCCACAATGAAATCCTCTAAGGGAATGACCTGACATGTGACATCAACACCTAATCTGATATATGGCTCCACATGCAGGAGCGGAATTCTGACATGGTAATACCTTAGGGGTAAGGTGGCCCAGAAGCCAACAAAGAGAAAAGGCAAGTCCTAAAATCTAGATGATTATACCCCATACTGGATACGTAACCTAAGATCCTAACTGACAATAAAAACGACACACTGGCCACGCATGTATCCATGAAATCCAGCTCAGGGCTATACAAGTCTTCATTGCTCGGATATCCGTCATCTCCATATGCTCCCAAACATCGATATAACCCCTACGCTAGACCCTACTCCAAATCCCTAGCTTGGTCGAAGGCAAACAATTGGGAATGACTCCCAAGCAACATAGGCAATTCATGAGGAATGGTCGACCAAGACTAGTGATTCGGAAATAAGGGGATACAAGCGCGCCCCATAAATACAAAAAAAATCAAGCAGTCATGCAAGGGAGAGGGTAGCCATGTAACAAACAGTCATGTGCAAAGCGAAGCCTAACACTTCAGAATCTACACACAATCTAACCATCTATGCCAGTTAGAAACATATTGTTAGGTACCAATTAACCATAAGCAAGTATGCTAGAATCCCACAAGTGAACATACAAGCACAAACAAACCACAAGTGTATGCCAAATACCAACCAGGTAAGTGATCATCAATCATTTGTGTAGCCTAAGAGTCCACTAGTCAGAGAACCATGTGCTCCAATATACCCAACACAAGTTCAAGCTAGATCCTCTTATGAAACTAGAGATTTTGGGTTCGTTCCCCAGCGGAGTCGCTAATTTGTGGACCCTACCCGATCCACGGGCTGGCGCGACTCACTTTTAAATGAAAGGAAAATGTGGGTTGATTTTCGAGCTTTAGAAAATTCATCCCCGCGGAGGAATGGATTTTCTTTGGAGTCGCCATACACTTTTGTTTATTTTATAAAGAGAAAACAAGTAGAACAAACCCTACCGCAAGCTCATTATGGAAAGCGGTCTGCGAAAAACTAGATTCTGGGTCCGGGGATCAAGTTACCTATCGGGAAGGTACCTCATATGAGGTAGCACCCCTCTTGGCCCGAAACTCGGTCTCTACTAGTAAATTGGGTATGTGGGAGTATATGGGTCAAAGATTAAACAGCCTCCTAGGCTACATAGATGACTCGAATCACACTAACCTACTCATTATCTAACATAAACACTTAACCAATCAAAACAATGGGTGCGTGCACATTGGTCCCTGACGAAGTGCTACATGGGGTCGATCAACAAGCACCAAACGCTGCCACAAATGTCAAAATCAACACCATGTACGCATATGAATACAAATACCAACGCCCGAGCGTGCACAGGGTCCTGGTAAATGCGCGGTAGAATAGGTAGAGAAAATAATACATCATACATCATGCCTTTAAAATCAAATATTGGATCCCATACCAAAAGAAAGGAAGCAAGCTGAAATGAGGTAAGTGGTTTACTTGCTTTAGCACCCATTCCTTTAAAATCCCACAAACCAAACCATACTTACCAATCCCACATTGCCCACTACCCCACTTTGTTCAAATCGAAACTGAACTCAGACCCTAAAGGCGGCCTACAGGTTCCTTAGAGCAAATAGGAGCATGCCATAATAGATTCAAGCTTGAAACATGCTAAAATAAGGGGATGCCCATGAGCTATCTTGCACAACCGGTTGAACCGGTTCTCCACAAGTCCAAACGATTGAGAAAATTTTTGAAACTTTGTCAAAAAATTCCTCATACAATAAGGAATCTAAAAAAACAAACGATGCATGATTCCAAGCTCGAATGAGTGAGAACCAACTGAAACACGACAAAGTGTTCTAAAATGGGGCTGCAACCAAGCCACCCCATTTAATTAAAATGAAGACCATGAGACTCACTAATTTACAAGCAATCACGGCCACCTAGATCCTAGAACCAAACTAAATTGACTACCTAAAATCCCGTGAACCTAGCTACAAATTCAACTACATAAAGCCTCCACATACAGCCATTGTTCCTAGAAAGTCATGTCATTCACAAAACGTCCCAACACAAATTTCTGGGAATGAACCAAGTAACCATTCGCGGATGCAATGCCAAAGGCTCAAACCAACCCCAAGGATCACAGTCAAATATAGATTTCCCATCCCTCGCCTTGAGGATATGTTGGACTTGTTAGCTGGTTCTAGTTGGTTCTCTAAGATAGATTTGCGTAGTGAACATCATCAAATTAGGTATTTAGACCCGAGATGAGTGGAAAACTGCATTTAAAACATAAGATGGTTTGTTTGAGTGGTTAGTCATGCCTTTTGGTTTGTCTAATGCTCCTAATACTTTCATGAGAGTTATGACCCCATGTCCTGTGGCCTCTCATTGGTAAATTTCTGGTGGTCTACTTTGATGACATATTGATCTATAGTCAATCAAGAAAGGCATTTAACACACCTAAGGCGAAGGTTTACTCACTCTTCGTGAGGCCAAGCTTTATGTTAACCTTAAGAAGTGTTCTTTCATGCAACCACATGTGCTTTTCTTAGGCTTTATTGTGTCTGAACATGGCATTTCAGCTAATCCCGAAAAGGTTAGAGTTATTAGGGAGTGGCCTGAACCACAATCTATCATCGAGACTCGTAGTTTTCATGGTTTATCTTCTTTTTATAGGAGATTTATAAGGGGATTTAGCACTATTATGGCTCTATCGAATGTTTAAAGAATAAGGAGTTTCAATGGTCTAATGCTGATAGCCAGGCATTTAAATCAAGGTCGGAATGACCGAGGCACCAATTTTGAGATATCCTGATTTTACTAAAGTTTTTGAGGTTGCTTGTGATGCATCAGGTGTAGGTATTGGTGGTGTCTTGAGTCAAGAAGGTTACCCTATAAATTCTTTAGTGAAAAACTCGTGATGCTAAAAGACGATATTCTACATATGATAAAGAGTTTTATCTTCACATAGTGCGAGTGCAGTTTTTGGAGGTTTTATTTGTTGCCGACTAGATTTGTGTTTTTCGACCATCAAGCTTTAAGATATTTAAACTCACAAAAGAAATTGAATGTTTGACTATGCTAAGTGGGTTGAATTTTTGAATGAATATTCTTTTTTGTGATTAATCATCGTTACGGTATTGAAAACAAGGCTCAGCGTGCACTTAGTCGATTAAAGCTACATTACGCTTCATGTCGTATGAGTGCTCATGTCATTGGGTTTGATAGATTGAAAAATGAGTGTGCATGTCCCGACTTTGGTATTATTTATAATGAGGTTAGTAATGGTAAGCGTCAAGAGTATCACGGACTTCCTTGTTGAAAATAGTGTTGTTTAAAGCACAGCTAAATTGGCGTGCCTCGAACATCATTTAGGGATTTATTAGTTTGAAATGCATGCAGGTGGTTTAGTTGGACATTTTGGGAGGGATAAAACTATTGCATTGGTTGAAGATAGGTTTTATTGGCCTTCTCTGAAAAGGGATGTTGCTAGGATAGTTGCACAATGCAGAACATGTCAGATAGCTAAGGCTAAGAAACAAAACACTGGCTTATATACTCCTTTACCTGTCCCTCATGAACCTTGGAAAGATGTTAGTATGGACTTTGTTCTTGGATTGCCTAGGACGGCTAGAGGACATGATTCTATTTTGGTTGTTGTTGATAGATTTTCTAAGATGGCACATTTTATTCCATGTAACAAAACCAATGATGCTTCACATGTTGCTAAATTGTTTTTTAGAGAAGTTGTTAAATTGCACGGTTTGCCTTCCACCATTGTATCTGATAGGGATGTGAAATTTGTTAGCTATTTTTGGAAAACCCTTTGGAAATTGTTTGGCACTACCCTAAAATTTTCATCCTCAGACTGATGGGCAAACTGAGGTTGTTAATCGTAGTCTATGTAATATGCTTAGGTGTTTGGTTAGGGTAAAACAAGGTGTTTGGGATTTAATTTTGTCAACAGGCAGGTTTGCTTATAACAATTCTGTTAGTTCAGGCGGTAAAGATCCCTTTCAAATTGTTAATGGCTACTCTTCCCGCACACCTATTGATCTTGTTCCTTTACCACCTCATATGCGTGTATCTGAACCTGCAGAAAACTTTGCAAAACACATCCATGACTTACATGCTGAGATTAGGCGAAAAATTTCTCTAAGTAATGAGGCGTATAAACTGGCTGCTGATGTGCATCGTAGATATAAATAATTTAATGTTGGTGACCATGTTATGGTTCGCATTCGTCCTGAAAGAATTCCAAAAACGTTTTCAAAAAAACTTTATGCAAGAGCCATGGGCCCTTATTCTATCATTCGTAAAATGGGATCTAATGCATATCTTCTTGATTTGCCTAATGACATGGATATTAGCCATGTTTTCAATGTAGAGGACTTGCTACCTTACCGAGGCACTTTTGAGCCTTCTACTTTGCCTTTTAGTGTGTCTGCAGGTGAAGCTAGCAAAGGTGCACCCACTATGCCTTCGTTACAATTTTCTAAGGAGACGGTGGATACTATCCTTGATGATGAGTTCGTGAGTTCTAGAGATGGTGGGTTTCGTCGTTTTCTTGTCAAATGGCATGGTCGTCCTGATTCTGATGCTACTTGGATACAGGAGGATGATCTTCGATCATTTGGATTCTTCATTGTTAGTTACTACCTTTCCTTTCACTCTTCGAATCGAGTTCTTTTGACTTGGAGGAATGATGGGGCATGGAGTAGGCCGTATCTAGGCCTAAAACGAGATAGGAAGCCTAAGTCCAATGAAGACTTTTATTACTATTAATTATTTATTTTGTTTTATTTTTGGATTTATCCGATAGTATTTTTGGATTTATTTATTAGGATTTTTGGATTTATCCATTATGAATTTTAGGATTTATCCGTTAGGATTTTCTTTTGGTGCCTATAAATAGCACCTTATGTTATTGTTTTTGGTAGACTTGATTAATATTGAAAATTTCAGAATTTCGTTCTGTTTCTTTTATTCGTTTTCTTTTATTCTTCGTAGCCGAGCTACATCAGTTTGGTATCAGAGCCTAACTTCGATCCGATATCAAGTTATTTTATTTGTTTCAAGTTCTTGATCCGAGATCAGAACGTAAGTTCTTGTTTGTTCAGTTTGGTACAGTCCTCTGTGTCACAAAATTCACTAACCCAACCACCTTTGATCTCTTTCATTATTCTCTCTACCCAACGACCCTCCTCGGACTGGTGTCCAACTGATCTATCGCCCCCACTCAGAAGCTCGACACCACTACTACTTCGATCGACTTCGTTGCTTCTACAAGGATCGAAATCGCTGCTTCTCCAAGGATCGAAACCACCACTCTTGAAGTTGCTACGACAAGTTTTGATCTTTACGATTATTACTTCGCCGTAATTCGTGATAACCACCGCTCCTTTTGATCTTCCCAATCGCCGAACTCCGATGCTACAACATTCATTGACGATACTACTGCTACTATTCCAAGGTTTGATATCCTCCAACAATCCTGGAATCAACTCATCCGGAACCAAACACCAAGTTTGGCATAAGAAGAGAGCTTGACATCAAGATCCCCTTGGATCCGATTCACCAGCCCAATCAAGCTCTCCATGGTCGCTAGCTCTAGTCAAAGAACATTCAACATTCAACCACAAATTTCAAGACTTTGGAAAAAAAATCAAACATGGAATATTCATGACTAAGCAAAAGAATGACAATCCCGGACCAAAGGTCAACAGGATTTAGAAATTTTAAGTCACTCTTCGGTCGAGTTATTTTTCAACCGGGAATGATGGGGCATGGAGTGAGGCTCAGATGTAAGCCTGAGCGAGATGGGAAGATGATTCAATTATTATTTTTATTATTATTAGTTATTTATTTAATCGTACTTTTTAGGATTTATCTGTTAGGGTTTTTAGGATTTATCTGTTAGAGTTTTTATGATTTATATGTTTGAGTTTTTTAGGATTTATCTGTTATGATTTTTAGGATTTATCCGTTAGGATTTTCTTTTGGTGCCTATAAATAGCACCTTATGTTATTGTTTTTGGTAGACTTGATTAATATTGAAAATTTCAGAATTTCGTTCTGTTTCTTTTATTCGTTTTCTTTTATTCTTCGTAGCCGAGCTACATCAGTTAATGATGGAGCATGGAGTAGGCCCATATCTAGGCCTAAACGAGATAAGAATCCCAAGTCCAATGAAGACTTTTATTACTATTAATTATTTATTTAATTTTATTTTTGGATTTATCAGATAGTATTTTGGATTTATCTATTAGTATTTTTTGGATTTATCTATTAGGATTTTGGATTTGCTCGTTATGATTTTGGGATTATCCATTAGGATTTTTGTTTTGTGTATAAATAGCACCTTATGTTATTATTTTTTAAGCGAGACTTGATTAATATTGAAATATTAATTTCGTTCGATTTCTTTTATTCGTTTTCTTTTGATAGTGGCCCAGAGCTACATCGATTTAGTATCGAGCTAACTTGATCAGAGATCTGAATTATTTTTCTTTGTTTCTAATCCTTGTCCTGTTTCTTTCAAATCACTTACTGCCTTCAATCACGAAAACCAAGATCGGAGGCGTCGTCCGTCAACAACCGAAAACCAAGATCGGCGTCGTCGTCCGTCACCGCAAGACTCCACAGAAATTTCCAACGTCGCGACGTTACGGAGGTTCCAAAGGCTCTACACGTGCAAAATGGTTCGCGAGAACCTCCCCATAAATGTGATACTCTGGACTGTAATGTCTGAGACTTGAGTCCTCCCCCGGTACTGCGCGTTCGGGTCTGAAAAATAAACCGAGACGAGATAACCCGATTACGACCCGGGACCGACAAACTAATATTACTTAAAACAATCACTAAAAACAACGAAAGAAATTGTCCACTTTCAGAAAAAGAAAAGTGTAAGGAAACGGGTTGCCTCGAGAGCGCTATGTTTAATGTCGTTAGCTCGGCGACCACTGAGATCTCAATGTGCTCGAGACGAACTCAAATGATAAAACACTACGCCCCGTGCGTAGTGAAGGAATGATTTAGCATCACGCAAAAGCTCGCCACCATAGTCGGCTTCAATCGTTGGGTGGTATTGTAAATGCCTTTCTCGGATGTGTAACCATAACCCACCGTGTGAAAAGACAGTCAGCGTGAAGGCAAACCATCGAGACTTCAATTTCCACAGGAAGCTTTGGCGGGAATTGAATAGAAAAGACACAATTGTCATTTGTGAACTCCTTTACGGTGATGTGTTTGTCGTGCCGGGCTTTTAGTCTTTCCTTATAGATCTTGGCGTTTTCATCACCGTTTAAAATTCATCCCAGTTCGAGTTGGAGGCGATCATTTCGCTGGCCAATGTATTATCCGTGTTTAAGCGTCGGAATTGTGATAGGCTCGATGCTCTAATTCTGCGGAGATGACACGCTTTACCATAAACAATTCTGAGACGGTGACATACGAAGGAGTTTTAAAATGCATGCGGTATGCCCAGTGCGTCGTCCGTATTTTTAGACCAATCCTTCCTGGAGTGTGCTTGTCTTCTCGAGAATGTGCTTGGATTTCTCGTTGATACCTACGCGTAGTTGGGGCTGTGGGTGGTATGCAAGAGATGTACGATAGCGTACCCCATACTTTTGCGAACCTTATCCAATTACCTTGTGCGGAAATGGGTACCATTATGCGTGATCAATGCTCGAGGTTCCAAAGCGTGAGAATATGTGGCTCTGCGAGCGAGCCTGACTTGGCACATCATTGGTGCGTGTAGGATCGCCTCCACCCCACTTTGAGACATAATCTCTTGCCCGACAAGATGTATAAGTTTGCTATATGATGCGAAATGTCCCATAATAAATCTATCCCCCATAAATCAAACAATTCTATCGAAATGGGATGCATGGGTGGCTCGTCCTTTCTAGAGATGTTCCTAATTCGTTGACATTTATCACAAGTGGAAGCTTGAATTGATGAGCATCTTTGTCGAGTAGGCCCGATCAAAACCCGATTGAATTGCCTTGGGCCTCTTGTTCTCCTGGCCGCAAAGTGCCCACCACATACGTTAGAGTGTGACAGTTTAAATCTTTGTGCATTTCCTCTTCGAACGCACACATCTCCTTATCACTTGATCAGCACAGTGTCTGTAAAGAATTGGCTCCTCCCAATAGTAGTGTTTCAAGTGTGCGAAAAACCTCTTTTTCCGCTGATAGTTAAATTCCGGAGGGACTACTTTAGCCACCAAATAATTCACATAATCTGCGAACCATGGAACTGCCCTCTTTTCCTCAATAGCTAAGAGTTTCTCGTCTGGAAATTCGTCATTCACTGGAACATCATCTCGGCCTTCGGTCGTGAAGATGGTATATACTAGGTTTCGATTGCCTTTCTTGTCTTTAATCTCTACGTCGAATTCTTGCAGCAAAAGGACCCACTGAATTAATCGGGGTTTGGCATCTTTTTTAGTCATCAAGTACTTAATGGCAGAATGATCAGTGTGCACCACGACCTTGTTGCCAATCAAATATGGCTGAACTTGTCGGCAAACATGTGTACCAGTTCTTTTCTGCCAGTGGCATAATTCAGCTGAGCATCATTCAGGTTCTACTAGCACAATAGATTACCTGAAAGATTTTTTCTCTCGTTTACGCCCCGAGAACCGCCCCAATCCCATGAAGTGTTGGCGTCGCGCCGGAGTTCAATGGAAAAGACCAATGCAGTGCCCACAACAATAGAATTTGAAATAACTTATCCTTCAACACTAAGAATGCATGCAAACATTCGCGAGAATCGAAACTCAAATGGGATCCCTTGGACTAGGAGGTTGGAAACAGCGGTTTTGCAATCTATGAAAAATCCTTGATGAGCTAGCCTATAGAATCAGTGGCCTAGAAAACTTGAATCCCTTTTCTTGGCGGGTGGAGGCAACTTTTCAATTTCTTCAATCTTCGCCCTGTCTACCTCTATCCCTCTTCTTTGAAAATCAGATGTCGAGGACAATACCCTCTTGTACCATAAAATGACACTTTTCCCAATTGAGTACTAAGTTTGTCTCTTCACATCTTGCCAGTACAGCTCTCAAGTTCTCTAAACAGTTGTCAAATGAATTTCCCATTACTGAAAAATCGTCCATCTCAATTGTCTTTTCCACCATGTCACGAGAATATGGCCATCATATCGTTGAAAAGTACCTGGTCACTACCTGATCAAGGAGCATCGTGAATGATATTGCCATAAGGACAAGTGAATGTTGTCTTCTCTACGATCTTCGGGAGCTATTAGCATTGATTATATGAATATCCATCCAAAAAGCAATAGTATTCATAACCGGCTAATCGATCGAGCATTTGATCTAGAAACGGCAATGGAAATGATCTTTTTGAGTGGCCTTGTTCAGTTTTCGATAATCAATACAAATCCTCCACCCGGTAACTGTTCTAGACGGCAATAGAATGTTGTTTCGATCCACGATGACGGTTGTTCCTCCCTTCTTCGGCACTACGAGCTAGGCTTACCCATTACCTTCATGCGAAATGGGGTAAATCACCGATATCTAGTATTTAGAACCTCTTTCAGGACTACACTCCTTCATTTATCACGATTTAACCTCCTACAACGCTTCCCTTTGAAGGTTTATGTCCATCTTCTAATAAAATACGTGCATGCACATAGAGGCCCGAATCCCTTTTATATCGGCTAGAGACCATCCGAGTGCATGTTTGTGATCTCGAAGGACCCTCAATAACTTCTCTTCCTCTAGTGCAGTCAAAGATGTTGAGATAATCACGGGTAGCGTAGATTCTACCCCAAGGTATGCATACTTCAAATGGCTAGGGAGAGGTTTTTGTTCCATCTTGGGCGGTTGCTCAATCGATGGGACCGGCGTTGTAACTCCAGCACGCCCGGAGATTAGAGTGTTTCCGTCTATTGTGTCCGAGTCCATCCATTTAACATATTCTTCTGACTCTTCGCTCAGGTTCTCGGACTCATTCTCCACTAGGCTAGTCTCCAAAGTCAGTGAGACCACTTCGGCTAGACACTATAGCCTCTACTATTTCAGCCATGAAGCAAGTATCTGCTCTGTTTGGGTGTCTCCTTTATGAAACACATTGAACTTTACTTCATCTTCTTGTACTCTCAGTTTCAGTTCTCCCCTCTGAACATCAATCATTGCCCTGCCAGTTGCCAGAAACGGTCTACCCAAGATTATCGGTATTTCTTTATCTTCCTCCATATCCAAAACAATAAATCTGCTTTGGAAGATGGTGCAGCCGACCTTTACCAAGACATCTTCTATTATCCTCTTGGATGCTTGAATCTGTACGCGAGTTGAAGTGTGGCGTAGTCGAGGGCGGGCTTCACCTAATCCCAAACGTTTGAGAAAATGGATAGGGGCATAAGATTAATCTTGGCACCCAAATCACATAGAATCTCAAGATAGCATTTCCAATGGTGCGAGGGATGGTAGTTGCTTGGGTCATGAGCTTTGCGTGACTCCTGCAGTATGGCCTTTGCATTCCTCGGTTAAGTTCAGCATTTCAAAATCGGCTAATCTTCTATTGGGTTAATGTCTTTCATAAATTTTACATAGCTGGGCATCTGCTCTAGGGCATCAGCAAACGGGATATTGATGTGTAACTTTTTGAACACCTCCATGAATTTAGTGAATTGCTTATCCAGTTTATGCTTCTTGAGACGTTGTGGGTAAGGAACTGATATGCTGGCCTTTGTTTCAGTAGAGTTCTCGATGGTGTTCTCCCCGAGTTGTTCTTTTACGCATCATCTTTTTCACTACGGTGAATGGCCTTCTCGGTCTCTAAGCGTTCTCTGGCCCAGGGGTTATGCTTGTATTTCCAATTCTTTCCCCTTCTCGGCTATTTGCTGTATGTTCATTCCATACTCTTCTTGGGTTTACCTCTGAAGTGCTTGGTAAGGAACCCGGTTGTCTTTAATCGATAAGTTTTCCATTTTGGCCCATTTATTGCCTCCAAACTTCTGGTGTCTTGCCAGTTATTCAAGCGGGTTGCTTGTTCTTTGCATGTTTGCTTTAGTCTCATTCATGAAGGTAGAGTGGGAAGTTAACATCGTGCGAGCTTGTTCTAAATCGACTTTTCGGTGGTTGACTAGTTCGGTTTGATAGCGTATTGTTACGATTATTCGCCACCCATATCCTTCATTGTTCGACTATTACGGTTCGATTATTACATGCCCTTGGCCACGATTCGATTCGATAGCTGTTTCCCCTATCACGGTCCTTCTTCTTGTGATTGATTCTGATTAAACCTGGACACGTACTGGGCTTGCTCTACTATAGGGTTTCTGACCCGACGTCCGTCTTTGTTGTGTGGTCCACCCCTGGAAATTCACATAACTCCGTGGGTTTGTGCGGATGGCGTTCGCCCCACGGTTCCTTCTTCATCCCATTTAAGCGTTTGGTCATTTGTGCCACATGATTCTGAGATTGGTACCGAGGACCTCATTATTTATTGCCACCACCGCGTTCTGAGTGTAGCCTTATACTCTAGGCCAACGATTAGTGTTGGTCGCGGCATCTTACAGATTTCATAAGCAGTGCGTGGTTTTCTTCATCAGTGCTCCTCCAGCTGAAGCATCAATCATTGTTCTAGTTGCATTTCTCATACCATTATAGAAGGTGTGGACTTGCATCCATACGATCCGGTCGGTGGTGTGGGCACTTCCCATGATAATTATTGAAATCTGTCCCGTACCTGCGCCGGGGTTCTCCTCTGGTATCGAAAGTATTGATCTCTTGCACAAGTTGTGCAATTTTCGTGGGCAGGAAGAACTTGGTTAGGAATTTTGCACTAAGTCATTCCACGAGGTAATGGAATCTGGTGGCTGACTTGTTAGCCAATGCTTGGCTCGATCACCTAGTGAGAGTGGAAAAAGCCTCAACCTGAGTGCCTCCTCAGTAACTTTGTTGTACTTAATCGTATCGCAGACTTCAAGGAAGTTGGTCAAATGCATGTTCGGGTTCTCATGGGGTAGTCCATGGAACAAGATATTACGAAACATACATCTGTGGCCGGCTTCAATTCGAAGTGTTTGCTTGAATAGGTGGTCGTCGATGCATTTGTCCCGAGACAACGAGTTGGTGGTAAACGAACTCATCTAGTAGCATGAAGAGGATCATCTGGTACGTATAAGCAGTGCAGGTGCTTGATTCCTTCCTTGATTCCCATTTCGCCTCTCTGTGGTTAGTCTATTCAATGCCAGATTTTTGTTCTTCGATGTTTTCCATGATTATTGGTTACAGCTATGTTACGTTTCTGTTCTCGGCGCGATGCGTACGAGAAGTCATTTGGCTCGGGATCAAAGCGGTGTTGGTTAGTTTGATCTACGTGTCGCATGTACTTCTTGAAACCTACCTTTTGCAATAACACGGTCAACCAAATACAATTACGACACTTGTAAAAATAAACAAAAGTAAAGAAAATTCGAGAATAATATCTAATTGCTTAATTCTACATATCCAATCTAAACTACGTCTGACACTTGGCGTAAAAACTTGACGAGGGCGAAAATGCGGTGTGTAAAATGCGCCTATGTGCGCAAGTACCTGTACCCCAAGTAATATAGTGTACTCATAGTACGGATATCGATCCACGGGACAGTGTATTATTCTGGGATACGCTTTTAGATAATATCCGAAGAGGTGATTTTGGGAAAGAAAGTATGTGAAATTTGACTAAGCTATTGATTCTAATGGATTACTGGTATTGAAGACTAGGGTTATATCTCCCCCTGTCACTTTTAATGGATTATTT
>JAEQBH010003279.1:0-83889 GCA_016808115.1 Tetrastigma voinierianum
TTAGTTGAGTTTGCTATGTGATTGTTTGAATGAATAAATATGCTGAATTCTTGTGATGTTGTCCATGCTGAATTTTCTGGTATTAAGACTGAATTTGTGATGTTGTACTTGCTGAATTTTTCTGGGTTTGAAGTACTGAATTTGTGGGATGTTGTACATGCTGTTTTTTTGGTTTTTAGACTGAAAACTCAGTTTGGTAAGATATTATTAGGTGCATGACTAACATGCAGAATGTTCTGGGTTTTAGATCAGAAGAAATCCAATTTGGTGTATTATTGTATGAATGAAAACACAGAATTTCCTGGGCTTTCACGCATGACTAACATGTAGAATCTTTTAAGGTTTTTAGTTCAAAGAAAACTCAGTTTGGGGTATTATTGTATGCATGAAAAACATGCAGAATTTTCTGGGTATCCATGCAGAATGTTTTGGGTTTTAGATCAAAGAAAACTCAGTTTGGTAGACATTGTATGCATGACTAACATGCAGAATGTTCTGGGTTTTTAGACTGAAGAAATCTTATTTGTATTATTGTATGCATGAAAACACGCCAATTTCGGGCTTTCATGCATGACTAACATGTTGAATCTTGGGTTTTTAGATCAAAGAAAAATCAGTTTGGTGTATCATTGCTTGCATGGTTAACATGCAGAATTTTTTCTGGGTTCTTAGACCGAAAGAAAATCAGTTTGGTGTATCATTGTTGTATGGTTAATATGCAGGATTTTTCTGTTTTAATTTCGGTTGTTTAGGCCATAACTTTTCCGTCCGAACTCCGATTTGGGGTGTTCTGACTCTATGGAAAGTCTATGAGTCCAGAATCTAGCCATAAGCCATTCACAAATAGGTGCTCACATCTGTGCCGAAAACTGAGTAATTGTTATCAATATGGGTGTTTCAAACATTGGGTTGTAATGTGTTGTGTTAAACATGCCACTTCTTGCAATGTAGTACAGGATTGACATACTGTGTCTCAGCTTGGGAATATATATGCATTACGCCCAAGTAATGGTGGGAATTATGTTAATACATGCTTGAAGATGTGTTGATATGAATGAACTAATGATAGAAAGATGGAGCATGCTTATGTGATGTACCGATTTGAATGTGTGAAGCCATTAACATGACCGTATGCTTGTTGATGTTGAACTGAATATATGAAATGTTGTATGCATTAGACATGAGAACATAGCACACACAAAGTGTACGTAGAATGTCCATGTAGAGGTCTTCATACATTGGTCATGGGTTTGAGTGCAAGGATAATAAATTTGTGACAGATTGTGTGCTAGAACACCACATTACATGAGTGCGTGACACGGTACTGATTTGAACTGACTTGGTGTTGAATCGTGTGGGCTGGAATGGACGAAGTCCAATTGAGTTCCACGTTAAACGAAACGAAAAATGAAATGTCAAGGAGCAAGTAGGATAGATACTTCTCAGTGAAAAGCCCGAAACCCGGGTTAGACAGCATATCCACCGGTCAAAGCCCGAAAAATGTCGGAGGGTGTAAGAGACCCGCGGTGAGACCCTAAAAGTCTGTTGCCCAAAAAGACACGAAACGATTAAATAAATATCACATAGACTACGGGTTGTGAGATGAGAGTCAAAACCGACTCAAGATCGATTTCACTGCACTTGGTATTGGGCAGTGGGTCGGAGTTGACCCGGTACTTGGGCTTGTAGAGGTCGCCTCATACATGCAATGATTTTTCCATGATAGACAACATATATGCACAGATCGTTGTTGGTTTGACTGTGAATGATCATTTATGTGCACCTAGGGCGAAATAAATTTTTATGGGGATTTATCCTCACTGGCGTTAGCCTACCCCCGCCGGGACCTCTTCAGGTACAGACAGGTACAGCACGACGCCCTTAGATGCCGATTAAGAAGCGGGCTTCAATCAAGGGCCTTGATTCTTGTTTTGTGTATATAGAAGAACGAACTAGTTTTAATATATGTTTTGTAGTAGAAGTGATTTAATAACTCTTGGATCTATAGAAATGTATGGTCTTGTAACCATATGGACGAGTATGGATGATGTCTATTGGGTCATTTACTATGTATGGGTCTCATGATATGAGACACACAGGTTTCGCAGGTTGATGGTGGTCAACCCGACCCCTGCTTCAGTGCCATGACTAGCTCTAAAATACAAATGAGCTACTGCAGAGGCAAAACCAACATTAATTCATGAAGAGGACAATGGAACCACCAATACCATATAGAAGAAGGACTGAACATAGGGAAACGGTTGTCGTGCACCTTGTCCATTCATCACCATTTTCCCATGAATCGAAATTCTCTCCACCAAACACGACACGCTTGAATGAAACAATAGTTTCGTGGTGTTTCTAGTCTTTTGATCTCCGGGTCTCCGAGTTGTATCGATTCTTGATAACTACCATCAGAGCCATCAGAATTAGTTAGGTTATCGAGTCTCTTTTCTGAAACTAATGGGCATTTAGCATTGTCTCCCATCATTGACTTGAAACCGACAGACCTTACTATAATCAGATCCACATTTTCCGTGGAACCAAACAATGTACTTTTTTCTCATTATGTCACTGGGAAAGACGGCGAAAGGAAAATGACAATCCCATGGATTCAGCAAGCAAAGTGATTCATCAAGGACCAACCTGTTTCACAAGATTGCATATATCAATCTCTAACTAAAAACCAAAGAAACATTTATTCACCAATCGATCAAACGTAAAGAACTCATTCAATTATCGCCCAAATTTTCAGAAAATTGTTCTCACCTCCCATCAACGAACATTTCCATCTCATTCTAGGTGAAATCTTGTACTCATGAATAAATTCATAACCAACCCAAATTTCACAAAACCCCAAAATCTCCAAGTTTCTAAACTCACATTCCACAAATTTTTCCAAATTTAATCCAAACTAGAAAATCAAACAGAACAAAAAAACTCCAAATGAACAATCAAAGAAACAACAAAGGATTTTTAATTAAACTGTGATATGTAAAGAAGGTGAATCTGATTCACATCACCATCCTCCCCATTTATATACCGACCAATTAAAGGGAAAGAACCCACAAAATATAAAGCAAAGGAAAATAAAGTCCACTCTAGACTCCATCTTCTAAATCCAACAAAGACCGGATAAAAACGAGTAAACCAAAAAAGAATAAAAATCAATGGCACATGCATTGTCACAGAGTGTGTTTCACCTTTCTCCCACTTAATCGGGTTAATCTCTTGAATGAAAATAGAAAATAGAAAATAGAAATGGAAATGGAAAATGGAAAATCGCAGAAACCAAACAACTCGCTTTCCGCTTGTGAGCCACTAAGGACTCTGTAGAGTCAAGGGTTCAAATTGTCAGGGGAAATAAACACAAGACCTATTTTCCTTGTTGATTTAACCTGTTAGGAGTCAATAAAATGTAGCCAAGAAAATAATCTGCCAAGGAGATAATCACAAAACAAACAGAGAGAATTTTTAACGTGGAAAACCTCCCTCAAAGTGAGAAGAAAGAAAACCACGCACCTCATTGAGTCCACCCAAATATCCACTATTATAATAATTTAGGTACGTGACCTAATTCTAAACTAGGTTCAACACCTAGTTTTCAACACAACCGAAGATGAACTCAAGATCCCAAAACAATGAAATCATCTAAATATAGTGAATATCAAAAATAATAGGCACTCTAGCCTCTCTCAAATCAAGACAGACATTTAAGATCTCACCCGAAAACTCGCCCTCCGAATTTGATCCAATAAGAAACCTTTCAAAAAATATACCAAAACATTATCCGGTCGCTCTTTTCGCTCGCAACCGGATTATTTGGCCGTCCTTTTTCGTCGCAAAAGAACTCGTCAAAAACTCGCCGCGAACCACACAATACGCCTTCACGCTCTTTCGCTCCTCGTGTTCAGATTATAAACCTATGTACTCTAATGGGCGATGAGGGAAAGGGCCGCCCAAATTTGGGTTGACCTACATTACAATCTCCCCTCCAAATTTCAACATAAGGGGGAGATTACACTCTAACATCTCAAGAGTCCATGCCGTCACGACCAAGACAAAAGCTTCAAATTTCTCTCCGGTAACAACTTTGTCATCATATCAAGGATTAAAATACGTAGAATCTTCTGCTTCATAGCTCTTTCCAATGACATCCGTAAACTAATGATATCTCACATCAATGTGTTGTACCTGAATGGTAATGAAGTATTCTTGATCAAAGTCCATAGCACTCCGACTATCACAAACACAACATACTCATCTTGCATCAAACCCAAATTTCGAGAATCTTTCATCCATAACATCTTTGGCCGCTTCCGTTGCTACAATATATTCTCTCGCTCAAGAGTAGACAGTCGCACACACTTCTATAATTTAGACCGCCATGAAACAGCCTCAGCAAAGTGAATAAACAATCTTAAGCCGACTTTCTACCATCAAGGTCACCCGCCATATCAGAATCAGAACCTTTAACATTGGCTTTGAACCCCCAAAACTCAAACACAATTTCAAGCACTCTCAATATTGAAGATCCATTTCACACCGTCTCAATGCCTTTCCCGGATTTGAGAGAAATCTACTTCATCAGACAACATGTGCAATATCAGCCTTGTACAAACCATACAATACATAAGACTCCCCATCGCGAGGAGTAAGGAATAGAGGCCATCTTTTCCTTTTCATCCGTCAGAGTAGGCATAAGCTTCTCGCTGCTTAAAGTGATTACAGAGGTGTGCTAACCGACTTAGCATCTTTCATATTGAACCTTCAAGCACACGCTCAACATAATTTTCCGTGACAACCACAACTTCTTCGCCTTCTATCTCGAGTAATTCGCATACCTAACATTTGTTACAGCCCTAAGTCCTCTGGGCGCCAAAGGACTCAACAACTCCTTTCAACTTGCCAATCAATTTTGAATCATTCCCCTATTAACATCATCAACATAAAGTAAAAGAATAATGAAGATCATCCGTAAACTTCCGAAATAAACACAATGATCTCGTGACCACTCCTCTTATAATCGTGGCTCACCATCAAAGAATCAAACTTCAGACTACCCGCTCGCGCCGCGCTTCAGCCCATAAAGACTTTTCTTTAATTTGAAAACCATGTGCTCCTTTACCTTTACTTCAAACCCTCAAAGTTGTGACATGTAAATTTCTTTCTTTCAAATCACCATGAAGAAAAGCAACCACATCTAACTGCTCAAGCTCGAGGTCTAAACTAGCAACCAAACTCAAAACAACTCGATAAGACATTTTCAACCGAGAGAATATCTCATCAAAGTCAATACCCCTTTTTCTGCCCAAAACCTTTAGCTACCAAACGAGCTTTATACTTCAACAATTTTCCATCACTATCTTTCTTCAACTCAACACCCATTTGTTCCTTAATGCCTTTCGCCTCTTAGGAAGTTCCACTAACTCATAAGTGTCATTCCTTTAACAAAGAATGCATTTCTTCCGTATAATTTTTCATCCAAATTTACCTTTATCCGCATGAGTCTCGTGCTTCTGAAAATTCTCCGTCCCTCATCGCAATCAACACATACTCGAAGGAGGATACTCTGGATCAAGATGGATCACTCTCCCCGTTATTCCTTCTAATTCGAGGTTCAAATGACTTGTCGAGGAGGCCGCTCCTCGCTCGAATGTGCCTCGATCACTCTCCTCGTATCCCATCATCAACCACCGCTCTCGTGCTTCATCATCGCCATCTCGCCTCTCCCATCTATAGTACGCCGCAAAGGAAAATGAATAATCAGAGGATCAATAACACCATCACGATAGCTTAACCTTTTCAGCCTTCTCACAATCGAAATAGTATGATCTTCATAAAATATCACATCTCTACTTCGAAAAATCTTCTTTTCAATCGATCCTACAACTGCACTCAAAACCTTCATTTCCATAGCCAACATGATACATGGAAAAGCTTTTTATCATCAAGCTTTGACCTCCGCTTTTAGGGACATGTGCAAAGCCTTGCACCCAAAAACCTTAAGACATTGTAAACAACATCTTTCCCCCCTGTCTATACTTCTCCGAATGCCAACCCAAAGGAACTCGAGGGAGACCCTATTTATCAAGTAACAAGCGAAGATTTTAATAGCTTCACCCCAAACACTTTGGGTAGCTTTGCCATTTTTAGCATGCATCCGACCTTCTCAACAATATGTGGTTCATCCTCTCTCGCAACACCATCAGGCCGTGAGTACCAGAACTCGTCTTTCATGTCTAATACCATGTGGCCGAGCAAGAGTTTCCTAAACTCCCTTTGATGTATACTCACCTTCATTGTCGCACAAGATACTTCAAAACTTTCTTGTCTCTCTTCAACTAAGGCATGGAAATGAAAACTGATACACTCGATCTTCGCCTCTCAACAGATAAACTCCACACCTTTCTTGATGCATCATCAATGAATGTGACAAAATATCTATTTCCACTAAAAGGACTAAAACACGAATAAACCAATTCCAAAATATTAGGATTTTCTTTTGAAGATTTAGAAAAAGAAACTCTATGATGTTTTCCTAAATAAACAATAATCACAAGGGTTAAGACTGCTTCCTTTAGTGTGCTGAATGAGAGCCTTTTGGCTAGTATATGTAACCCTTTCACTCATGTGACCCAATCTTTTGTGCCATAAATTTGGGAGGAACCATCTCGCTGCATTCAATTCATCTCCACATTTTCACAACTGTCTTGTAAAGTGTGCTTCTAACCTTGCCTCTAGCAGCTACTAAAGAACCTTTGGTAAGCTTCCATTTACCGTTACCGAAGTAATTCACATATCCTTCCCGATCCAAAGCAACTCTAGAAATAAGATTAAGACGTAAGTCAGGAACATGCCGCACATCTCTTAGAGTCAATGAACAACCAATCGCCCTGGTCTCATGTAAACACTACCAATACCCACACCCGAGTAGCCGGTGTTACCCATCTTCACAGCATCAAAGTCTCCCCGTCTGTACGATGTGAAGAACTCCCTTATTAGGAGTAACGTGATAAGAGGTCACAGATCAATAATCCACTCAACTCATTATCCGTAACAAAAACATTCTTCATCTCAAAGGCTATAATCGCCACATCTTCGTCGATAAAGCAAATGTAGTATTTTTATTTTCATATTTCCTCCGATTTTGCCTCTTTTGTTCCTCGTTTCAAGCACAATGTAATTTCTTTCATATGTCCTTTCTACCACAATGATAACACTTTCTTCTTTCACTAGACTTTCCTCCGGATTACGACCTTTTGATTTACTGTTCACGACCCTAGGTTCTCTATTTTTACCTCATTGCTCTCCGTGACAAGAGGCTCGGTCTCGTATGATACCTCGTTCCTTCCTTCTCGGCTTCATTAAACAAATGTCTTTTACCATATCCATGGTTAAATTTTGCCATTAGAACCGAAAGCCAATAAGGGAGATAACTAGAGTATCCTAAACTATCCGGAAAGCAGAACTCAAAGTAACAATGCTTGCAACTCATCTTCAATCTTCATCTTCATAGCATTTAACCGTCTCACTCAACCTTGAAAGTCACCGGTGTGCTCTCGCTACGCCGTGCCCATTTTTATACTTCGGGATTAATAGCTCTAATCAAAGTGGCTTTTGGCCCTCGTGCGCCTTCGCTCAGACATGGATTCTAATTTTTTCCAAAGCTCAGTAGCATTAGTCTCCTGTGACACGTGATGAAACACACTTTGGTCTACCCACTGTCTGATTAGAGCTACTGTTTTTCTATGCATGATCTTCCATTCTGCTTCTGACATATCTTTAGGTTTACTTTTATCCCCATCAATAGGCGCATATAAATCCGCAATAAAGAATATCTTCCATTCTGCTTCCCGTGATAGAATAGACGAGGTTAGTCTAATCATAGCGACCCGAAGATTCCTCCATTTTAAACCAACACCAACCACAATACCCGCATTAATAGAACTGCTCGATACCACTTGTCGGGAAATAAACACAAGACTCGAATATTTTCCCTATGATTAACCAAGTAGGAGTCAATAAAATGCACCCAAGAAAAATAATATGCCAAGGAGATAATCACAAAAAACAGAGATAATTTTTAACGTGGGAAAACCTCCCCAAAGTGAGAAGAGGAAAAACCACTGACCGTTTGTCTGAGTCCACAAATCTAAATATCCACTATAATAATTTAGGTATAGAACCTAATTCTAAACTAGGTTCAACACCTAGTTTTCAACACAATCGAAGATGCACTTCAAGATCCCAAAACAATGAAATCATCTAAATATACTGACAAAAATAATACATATATACCAAATCAAGATTGATTGATGAAGATTCTACCCGAAACTGTTCTCTCGAACTGACCAATAAGAAAACCTTCAGAAAATATACCCAAACAGATTATCCGTCAGCTCTTTCTGCTGCAAAACCGGATTATCTCACTGTTCTTTTTTTTCACAAAGAACCCATGAAAACCGGCCGCAACCACACACGTCACGCCTTTCCGCTTCCGGCTTATTATAAAACCTATAGACCTAATGGGCTTATGAGGGAAAGTGGGCCGCCACCTGGGCCGGACCCACATTACACAAATTTCCAGAGAGAGAGAGCCAACGAGAGAAACTCCCGCTTATTTCCTCCCAAAGAACTTCCATGAAAGATCAAAGCTCGAAAAAAAACTAATCAACTCTTTGACTGAAAAAAACAAAAGGGCAAGATCCCAAATCTTTCAATGACTTAGATTTTCTCCATCATTCCGATATGGTCAATTTGCTTATCCTCGTCTTCACTTCAAGAACGACATTGCCCTCGAAATCAATGCCAACAAACACTTAGTCATACATCATCTTGCTCCCTATGTGGACGGAAAAATGCGACAATGATTTTTTTTTTTTTATGAAAACTATTTTATTATCATCGCTCAATTTATTTGAAAAAACTTCATTTACGTAAAACACAAAACCAAGTACTTTGATTTCAAAATATTTAAAATAAAAAGAAAATATCGATATAAGATTCAACAAATTCAAATGCAAACTGATAACTTTACGCAAGATCATATCTAATATATATGGTGTTATCCAATGTTTATGGATTTAGTATTTATGAATGTTAAACCTTTTATTAAATATTTTGTTATTTGTCAAATATTTTTTAAATTAATAACCTTAAATATGAACTCAAACATATTTCCGAGAAGTCAAGGCCTACTACATATGATTGCATCTAAGGTTTACTAATGCTATACTTAAGGTTTATTGAATCTTCATGAATGTTGTTTATTTATCAAATATTTTTAAATTATGACCTTGATTTTAGTTTCATGTCTTTGTTTATAATTTTAAATAAATTAAATGGATCACAATATAATTTTCCTTTTTTAATTATTAGTATTAAATATAATAATGTTTTTTAATCGTAAAGGTCCATTCTTCCATATTCTTTATTTAATAATAGTAACATTTAATGTTGACTCCATATTAAATATAAAAATATAATATGAGTGGTTTAATTTGGTCGGGGTTTTTACTCTATGACCAAATCAATGAGAAGGTAACAATTTTTTATAAAAATAATATTATGGTAGTTGGGTTAATCATTTATTTTAAATTTTGATAGTGGGTGCTAAGGAAAAGTCTAGCTTGAAAAGACTCCTCAAGACACCAAAAGAAAAAAAAAAGAATAATAATTCTAATTATCTATCATGAGTGTCCTATAAACATAAAACGGATAATATTTATATAATTACATCGAGTTTTTTGAGCTTAAACATATAATATCATGCATTTTAATCGAATCATTAAATCATAATATTATATTATAATACATTCGAAATGAGCATAAAATAATTATAGCAAGCGTATTTATCCAAAATTGAATAAATGTGAAAGAAAAAACTTGGCGCTAAGCGCTTTTTATATTTGATATTATTATTATTATCCTTTAATAAAATTATAAAAAGGCTTTCAATTTCTAGTGTAATTTATAATTTTTTTTATTAAATGTATATATCTTTAAACACAACTTTTCAGCTAATGGAAAAATGTTTCATGTTTAATGAAATCATGATTCTATACTTTTTTTCTTTTTGTTTACTTTAAAACAATAATGCTACATGTAAATGTTATATAACATAACAACCTAAGTTTCAAAGAAGTCGAAACAAAATAATTTCTTATCAAATATATAAATTCTTGATGAACAAATTTTTATGCACAAAAAAAGGTGTTTCGTGTTTAATGCAATAAATGATCAAATCCTCAATTTTATTTTCTTTTTCATTTATTTTTGACCGAGAAAGAAATATGTCCCGTATAAAATGTAGTAACCAAATTGATTTTGAACTTATTTTCCAAGTCAATAAATAAGAAATAATTATCGTTACACATGAATTGTCTTATCCTAATTCACGTCAATTAAATGTTTTTTTTTTTTGTTTAAAAAATTTGTTCTACACGTTAAACATTTTTCAAACAAACAAATTTCAAACCCGAATCAAACTCAACCAAATAAATAAATCAATATTAAAAGGGAAAAGTAAAAGGTTTGTTTGGTTCCTATTTTTTAAAATTGTTATTGAGAATAACTTTTTAAAATAGTTATTGAGAACAATTTTTTAAATATAAAGAACATCGTTTTTTGCTTTAGAAATACCTTATAACTAAATCTAGTGTTTTATGTGTTTTATGTGTTTTCTAAGAAAAGAACGTGTTTTCTTTATTCTCTTTATTTTTCAAACCAAAAAACAATTTTCAAAAAACTGCTAACAAAGTGGCCCTTAGAGCATGTTTGATTCGTGTTTTTAAAAACTGTTTTCTGTTTTGAAAAACACAAAAAACACTAAATTCAAATAACAATAACTGTGACGCCCCAAAACCCGGGGGTCCGTTGACTACCCGTCAACCCGCGGAATACAAGTGGAGGTCGAGCACCTGACACTGTAAACCCAGAGTCTCCTTTGTACGGAGCTCTACCCATTTACAAACCTGCATTTACCCGTCCCAAACAAATTCAATATATACAATGTATATCCAATACAACCACTTGGGCCCATAAATGCGTGACTAATGTGGCATGCCAACTAAGAAACCAACTATATACCCACAGTTACAAGCAGTTAGTATTTTCACTCTAAACACTAAGCATATATTAAATGAAAAGCATTCTAATACATGTATAACGTGACACCAAAGCCACATCCCTATTCTTCACAATAAATCCTAGGACGAACCGTCCCTCGCACGCTCCCCGCACTTAGTGGGATCCCACGCACCCGGGGCGAGCTAAAGCTCAAGAGGAGAATCGCCCTAAGTGGGGCTACTCACCACCTAAGTATAGTGCAATGTCTCCACAAGAACACACATTCAAGAAAATGCATGATCCTACATGAATGTCTATGGCATGACCAACTCCTCGCATCCTGAACCACCCCGACTCTCTCACACTCGCCTAAGCCCTTGTATGAGAATTATTGTTTTCTTAGTGGACAACCTCTGATGTATATATATCAATCAGTCGCCCGACGATTGATATATTAATCTGCTCAGGGATTCACCCTCCGATGAATATCAATTGGGCCGCTCCGACGATTGATATTTTTAGTTTGTGGACTACCCTTCGATAATTAATATTTTAGACTACCCGAACCATTTTCTCTAGACTTCATCTCATGCACTAACTCCTATATTCCCAGTGGATTCAGATATTGAATTAATTGGGATGCCACTCCAACACTACATGAATTATCATCTCTTGGGAACATCAAAATTAGCTCGCTTGAGCTAATGGTCAAACATGAGCGACGACCGAATCACTAGACCAAACACCTATTTTCATAAAATATATTTTAGAACATCGTTTCTTAGAATAGTGAAACCTCACATTATCTCCTAAAATCGTAATCAATCCATCCAACCTCCAATGAACCCGAATCCACCGCCATTCCCCACTAATGCATACCAAACAAGCATCTAATACACAATTAGACAAATGCACTCAAACAGCCCTAGCAGCCGTGGAGCAGTCACTGGCCGCTCCTTTTTCCTTCAAAATTCCAGACACCCGTCCCAAGTTTTGGGACGATCAAACGTCCCTACTACTCATTCAACCCGAAACATTAGTAAAACATTTAAATGGGAGTAAAACTCGTTAGGAGAAAATCCACTTGAGTTGTCAAACCGCAAACTGTGGGTCCACGCTGCAGCCGCTCCGCGTAGAACGTTCTCCTTCTGTCTCACAACCAACTAGCCCGATTGCTCGGGGATCTTGCAGAGCATAAGACTTCTCTCTCTAAAACCCCATTCTTGTATCTACTGCATCTCCTTCCAACCTTTGCAGCTTTAGGTTTGGTCAATGGAGAAGATGAGTCATGCTCACTATTTCGTCTCAGACTCTAAACATTTTGCAAAAATGACGCCTTACGCTCCCCTTTTTTTTCTCAGATTTGATATTCTGCATCATCTCTACGGGTCCATTTTAATCATTTATCGAATTGTACCACTTAGCGGCACATGAGTACGTGTTATAGTATGACTTTCGTCGCATCGAAAATCGTTTTATAAGTAACTTGCCGATGTTCGAAACGTGCCTACTACAACTATCCTCTTAAAATTACGAATTCTTCATTGTTAGCTAGATTTCACGACTATCTCAACAGAACTTTCTGTCATCCGGAGATCTAAAGAATAAATTTTGATTTTAACTAAATTACAATTTTGTAATCAAAATTGCCATTTGTCTTTATTCCGTAATTAACTCGGTCTTACATTCTCCTCCCCTCTCAGCAATTTCGTCCCAAATTCAGACAACACTATCACTCACATGCATAAGCGCAACGCGCACTCTATCATGCATGTAACTAGCCATTTAAATCTCAAACGACTAAACCACACCTTCATCCCCTAAACAAGAAGGGAGAAAGGGGCTCCACAGGTCCTCGCTCCCATGTATACTCCTCCACCCACAAAGGCCTATAGCACCTCCCACTAGCCTCACCTGGGCCTTAAGGCCGCAAAACCTCGATCACGGCTATCCAAAAACACACCGTCCCTCCTCAAGGTCCCATCGCAATAACTCAATCCGTCCCCAATCCACCAATGGGCCGGATCCGGAGTATATTCCTGAGCATGGGGACGTGAAATACCTCGTGGGACACCCGATATTTCGCCGGGCGATAACGTCAACTGCAGCGCAGAATAAAGGCCTATCCTCCCAGCATCTCTAAAGGCCCACCAAACCAGCGCAGCTTCCCCCTGCCGAACTGATCACTCCTCTCTTAGGCATCCCCTTCAAGAAACGCGATCACTAACCTCGAACTCTAAGGGTCGACGTCGCACATTAGCATAGCTCTTCTTCCGGCTCTGAGCCGTGAGAAGACGCTATCGTATCAAGCTCACCTTAGGGGATTAACGACTCTTCGCGGCCCAACACACACTCTAATTCGCTTTTCATTTTCCCCGCATCGGTTAAGAGTCTTTACTGAACGTAAATTTCTCAAAGACTAATCCGACTCACACTCACCACGAAAGCGGTGAATGAACATACCGTGCACATAAACGTGAATGATGCCCTACTCAAATCAATCCTTGCCCACCATGAGCGTAACTGAGATCTCTCACTCATAATCCCGACCTATCGTGTCAACTCTCACCCTACATCTTAGGAATAATATCTATACTTGGCTTCTAAAGGCCTTAACCTCTAAGCCCAAACTAATGTCGGTTCGTATGACAACCCACCTTAGGTCTCACCATCGAGACAACCCAATGGTTGCAATCCTTCCGTGTCAAGCTTGACATCAATAACCAATAGGTCTACCACCCTAAAGTCCATCACGCTTCCATCAAGGCGAATCATTTCAAGCCCCGATTTCGACCTACCACTCGCCCTCCGCCTATCCGTTTTGCTAATGGTGAGTCGAGTGAAAATTTTAAACGTGGAACCGGGGTTCTCTAACCCACACTATGGTGTGGAGGAATGAATTGCGTAAACTTCCCGCTTTCTACAGCCTAATCGATCAGGCCGTCCCAAAGTCTTCGATCCCCCCGTCTCGGGGGAAATCTCACTATGCTCAATCCTCTCGGCTCCTACCCCGAAACTAAAGGTGGAAATGTAGTCTTCCGGTCCCTTCCCGAACTAGGAGAAGCCGATGCTCCTCTTGCTACCAACACCGCATCCCGAGTGTTCCAGTATCCTTAATTCTCCTCGACGGTCAAGGTCGTCCCAACCACGCGAGTCCATATCTCGTAGCTAAATCCTGAGATCCCCCCGCCCGAACTGACAACTCACCCCATTCTCGACCCCGTGGATACCCAAATAATCCCAAGAAACTACGTATCTCGAAGATTGACATTCGGTCTCTCCAAACTCATCACTACCTCAACCTCCTCTAGGTCGACCGGGACACTTCGACAAGCACAATACGTGTCCTAAAATCTCACCTCGTAAGCCAAAAACTTGCACTTACCGAACTTAGCATACACCGATGGTCTCTCAACAACCAGAAGACGATCCTCAAATGATACTCATGCTCCCACTGACCGAGTAGATCAAGATGTCATCCACGTAAGACAATGACAACCGATCTAGATAGGTTGAAACATTCTAGCGCATGAGATCCATAACGCCGCCACGATTCGTTAATCCAAAAAGGGCATCATCAGAAACTCATAGTGCCCATAACGCTCATAACGCTGCCTTAGGGATATCCGCCTCTTAACCTCAATTTATGGTAACTAAGCAGGGTGGTCTATCTTGAGTAGACTCGCCCCCTAACCCATCAAACAAATCGCCAATCCTCGCAATGGGCAACGATTCTGGATCGTGAACCCGTTCAACTCTGTCTCAGTCAATGCACATCAAGGGTCTTGCCCTTCTTCTTCGCAATGAATCGAGCACCCCATGGTGAAGTGCTCCTGCCTACCGAACCCCTGCCTAGTAGCCCTTTAGAACCGACCGTGAGTTCGTAACTCAACCGGTGCTATCCTATGGACATAGAGATGGGTGGAAATACCCGTGTAACTCAATACCGAAGTCTACATCCCTACGCTGAGGTAAATTCCAGCAGCTCATCCGAAAAACATCCACATATTCGCACGTTACTCGAGGCATCCAAGTCCGACCTCCTCGTCCCAGGGTAAGTCTCGCGAGCCAACCCGCTTAACCGTCCCGACACTTGACTGCGTACTATCCCGTGGCAAACGCCGGATTGCTCCCAAATACCATACGATTACCGTCCCGTGATAGTGGTAACCTCATGCGCTCACAATCGGAGCACGAGACCCCGTAGCTATCACCAATCCATCCTCGTGATGACATCGAACTTTGACATGTCCATGATCCTCGTGTCCACCGCGGAGTAGAGTCCTCGAGACTTCTAACTCGCAACCCCGACATCGTCCATATTCTCTCGCCCTAATCCCTGTGGGAGACTCCACGCACAACGGCTCCTCTAAGATCTCTAAAGGTCCTCGCCCATTTCCACCACACTGGGCCTCATTCCTCTAGCTAGAACGCAAATATCTAATCATGGTCGTGGTCGTGAGGTAATTCCATAGCCTCTAACACTTTCTCGCCGCTGCATGAACCAATGGTCTACCACCACCTGACTTTTCCCCCGTGAATGTCGAGGATGATGCGCCCAAACCTCTCGGGGTTACTAGGATCTCCCCGACTACCCGCTTATGCGAGCTTGTGCAATGCTGTTTTGCAACACCTACTACCTATAAAGGCCCATCAAGTGCCTATTACCGGTCAATTCATCATGTGTGCTCGATCAAAGGCCTCGTGGACGCTCCTCTATGTCCTCATCCACTCTACTTAGCCATCTACTTATGTCAAATGCACAAAATTCATAATTTTCATTTCACTAACTAGCAAATGCACATGCCGATTACTAATAGATTTTGACAATCATGAACTAACCCGTTTCATTTCCTAAGTGGTGTTAAATTCCAACCACCCAATTTATTTATTTCAAGAAGGTTCTATGCCTCTTTGTTCATTTCAATTCAGTATCCAAATCCTTAAGGTCAGAATTCCATAACCTTAGTATCCAATCTCTTTCCTATACGCATTACACCATGAATATAATTTTTTGCGTAACTACCACGCAATCACGATTTCAATTGGTATTTAAATCCAGTACACAAAGGTCTCCGAGGCATGAACACATCCTCGGTGACACTCAATCATACATAACTCAAAGGTATACGCAATCAATTTCGCGTTTAAAATATTGTTTTCAACGAAATTTTATTTTCAAAAATTTTATTTTTCGAAAATTTTATCAAAATTTATTTGATTTTATTTGATTTTATTTAAATTTAAAATATATATTTTTTTCAAAATTTATTTACAATGAACAAGGCTCATTTGTAGACTCGTGAAAATACCGAGCCGAAAAACGGATCGAAAATAGGCCGAGTGCACCAGCATACTCTGCCGCCGCCTCGTGCCGGCACGCCTAGCCGCCAGGCGTGGCCGTCACGCACTTTCCAACAACCTGGGCAAATAAATTCAATCAAAATTTATTTTATTTAATTTTTGACTTTAAAATTTCTTCACTTTCCAACAACCCAAATAAATTTAGAAAATTTATTTCATTTAATTTTTGTCGCTTTACAATCAGAAACCTTAAAAATTCAAATTTCTTTACTCTCTTAAACCAAATAAATTTATGAATTTATTTCCTTGTTTATTTTTCGTTCAAGTTTACACACTGTAAACACTCCAAATGTTCTCACACCTTAAAATTTCATTAAAATTTATTTTGATATCCACAAACCAAATAAATTGGATTTCTCGATTTATTTTTAGCCTGGCTTTGTGCACTGCACCACTCAAAATATTTTCTACACTTCCATGTGCTAATCACCAAGCACACGTACAACTTCAACACCTAAAACAGTCACACACCAAATCACACATCATGACATGGCATACACACTAATCATCAATTCACATTAAAATCACAAACACATCAACACACGTGCACGTAGTGTCCTAGTTTTGTCCCATGATTTTCTATAATCTCATACCTAAACTCTAACATCGAACCACACCAGCTGGGTGATAACACCACTATGGCCTAAGCCCAAATCCTCAATCTATAGGCTCTATATACCTATACTTCACATCAAACCACCTAGTGGTGATGGATACCCAAACCCGAGCCCTTGTATTCAGATACCTATGCTCGATACCAAGTCGTGACGCCCAAAACCCAGTCCGTTGACTACCCACAACCCATGCAATACAAGTGGAGGTCGAGTTACCCGATGCCACTAGAGTACCGCAGCCCTACAGGAGCTCTACCCATTTACAAACCCGCATTTACTGGTCCCAAACAATCCAATATATACAATGTATATCCAATACAACCACTGGGCCCATAAACAACATCAATGTACACGCTAACTATGAAACCAACTATATACCCAATAGTTACAAGAGTTAGTATTTCACTCTTAAACACTACATATTAAATGAAAGCACTTAATACATGTATACAATGTGACACCAAAGCCACATCCCTGGGCTTTCTTCATAATAAATCTCTAGGATCGAACTGCCTCTCGCACGTCTCAGACTGCAGTGCAACCCACGACTCGGGTGAGCTAAAGCTCGCAGAGAATCGCCTAAGTGGGCTACTCACCTAAGTGCAAAAGGTGGTTCCAAAGTAAACACACATTCAAGCAAATGCATGATCCCATTTGAATGTCTACATTAGACTAACTCAGATCCCTATTCCATCGACTCTCACACTCCGCCTAAGCTCTTGTATGAGAATTGTTTTCTTAGCTGACAACCCTTTCGATGTATATATATCAATCGGGCCGTCCGACGATTGATATATTAATTGTTTGTGTGGATTCATCCACGAATATCAATCACATTCCGATCGATTGATATTTTAGTTTGTGGACTACCCTCCGATAATTAATATTTTAGACTACCCTCCGAACCATTTTCTAGATTCCATTCTCATGCACTAACTCCTATATTCCTGTGGATGTTCCAAAGGCATATGGAATGAATGTATGCCAATTCCAACACGTTATGTAATTATCATCTCAAACATCAAAATTAGTTTCGTTTGGGCTAATATCAAACAAGAGCGATTTAATTTAAATCACCGTACCAAACACCTATTTCATAAAATATATATTTTAGAGACTATCTCGGAATAGTGAAACCCCTTACTACTATTCCCTAAAAATCAACTAACTAGCTTCCACCCTAGAACTCGAAATCCACGGCCATTCCTACCAATGCATACCAAACAAGCATCTAATACACAAATTAGACAAATGCACTCAAACAAATTTCCTAAAAAGGTACCGTGGAGCGTCACGGGCTGCTTCTTTTTCCTTTCAAAAATTCTATCAATTCGGTCCCAAGTTTTGGGACCGATCAAACGGCCCCTCACGGCCTCATTCAACCGAAACATTAGTAAAACATTTAAATGGGAGTAAAAACTCAAGTAGGGAGAAAATCCTGTACTTGAGTTTGTCAAAACTCTCGCAAATCCAAATCCATAGCAGCCGCCCGCGTAACGCTTCCCTTCTGTCTGTTTAAATCCAATCTGGCCCGACAGCTCAGATCTGCAGAGTATGAAGACCTTCTCTCTAAAACCCCATTCTTCTATCTAATGCATCTCCTTCCCCAACTTTTACGTTTTATTGGTTAAATGGAGAAGATGAGTCATGCTCACTATTTCGCTCTTCTAGTGACTTAAACATTTGCAAAAATGACGCTACGCCTTTTCTCGTGATTCGATATTCACTATCTCACTGGGCCCATTTTCATCATTTATCTACTCATACCACTTATGGCACATGAGTACGTGTTATATGTGACTTTCGTCGCATCGAAAATCGTTTTACGGCACCCGAAGCGTGATGCCTCGAAAAACGTGCCGACTACAACTGTCTCGGAAAATTACGAAATTTTACGTGCTAGCTAGATTTCACGAGACGATTCCAACGGTGAAATTCGTTTTGTCATCCGAGATCTAGAGAATAAATTTTTGATTTTTAACCGAAATTACAATTTTGTAATCAAAATTACGATTTCGCCTCTTATTCCGTAAATTGAATTTTTCTGTTTACACAACGCTTTCAAATAACATCGTAAAATGATATTCTTTGTGTATTTAAAAACTGTTTCATTAACACTTAAAGCATGAATCTAAATATCTAAAGTTCCTAAAATATGTCTTTGTTTTTTGTTTTGCTCTTTTTTATTTTTCAAAAGCAAGCCAAACATCGCAAACAAACAAGTTCTACCGCTTTTTGAAAACTATTTGAGTTTTCAAAAACAAAGAAAAAACATGGAGAACATGTTTATTTCTAATGTTTTTGTTTTGAAAAATAAAAACACAATAAAACACAAAAAATTCAAAAAACAATAATAATTTAAAAAACTAAAATAGCATTCTTTATATGTTTAAAACTATTTTGAAAACATTTTTTCCAAAAAAATACGAAATGTTAACCTTAAGTTCCCAAAAGTGGTAGCATTTGGTGGACATTGAGGGAGTCAATAGTGGGATATGTTTTGATCATATGTTTACACTTTAGAACCTTTCAACACAAATATATGTCATTTGACCTGACCTTACCATCAAATTCATTAATCATACTATATCTATTTTATTTAATTATTGAACAAGTCATATAATTTTGCATGGCCCCCCATCAGTTTCCAAGTTTCTACTTTCCAAAAACTTTTTTCCATTTTGACCCTGTGTAATTTTCGGAAAGTGAATTTTCTTGGGATGGTCATTAATTTTTTATTTAAATAATTAAAAAATAAAAGTGAAACTACTTTTCTTTTTGTTGACTTTTACAAATATGTTGGAAATTACAAATATTGATTTTTAGCCTATTTTTCAAATTTTTTGTTCATTTTGGCCTCCCATACCATGTAAGAATACCATATGAAAGAGATACTCCAAATTTTGATATAACAAAAATCATTGTTAAAATCGTAATTGGTAATTGAAACTTCAAATTCAAATTAAAATCATAGTTAGTAATATGAAACTGTAGTTAGAAAATGTGGCTTTAATTTAAAAATGAAACCGTAATTATCAATTGTAGTTTTAACAATAATTTTTTTTATATTAAAATGTGAATTTCTCTCCTGTACAATATTTTTACATAATATGAGGAGACCAAATTGAAGATAAGCTTGTCTTAAAAAAGTTACTTTGACATATAGGGCAAAATGAAACTATTTACTATTTATGTTTTGGGGAATTGTACTTGAATTTTTCTGGGAAAAAATTTAATATAATTAGCATTAATTAAGAACATGTTTGATAATAATTGTAGGAGGTATTTTTACTTTAAAATGTTTTACAAAATTATCACGCATTTGCTAAAATTTAGAAAAACTCATTTAAATTTTTGAAAAATCGCTTTTAGTATTGAAAAAATCATTTATGGTGTTTCTATAGGTTATTCTTTCAAAACACTTCCATCGAAAATATTTGAAATACAATCACTACCATTTAAGCACTGAGATTGAAACATTTTTAAATTATTTAGGAGCCCATTTGATAATAATTTAATTCATTCATTGAATTAAAATGATTTCGATCTTTAAAAGTAAGCTATAAATGACTCTCCGTAAAACATGCACTATAAATGATTCTCCAATATTTAAAAATTATTTTTTAGATATTTTTAAAAGTGTTTTCTAAATTTTGTAAAAAAAAAGTGTTTTCTAAATTTTATCAAACATTTAATATTTTTACGTCTCCTTAAGGTTAAATACACTTCTTATAATAGCTGCTAAACAAACTTTTAGTCGCTTATATTTATATTAAAAAATTAATTAAAATAAGTTGAAAGGTGATAGGGATACAGAAATGGGCCAGGTAATTCATCCGCCAGCCCAAAGGAGCGCGAAGCACTATACCTGGCCTCGTTGTCCGTACATAGCAAATTTCAAATGCAGGCCCGGCCCATTAGGCCCAAAACATGGATTTGGAAAATAGGAGGCCCATATCACCAAATAAACCATATTCACAAATAATAAGATAGAATATTCCCTAAAAGACGCCCCGGCCGTCCAATCAGTCCTATTATAAAGGAAGGAAAAGCACCAGAAGACACCATCGCGCTGGGATACTCACTAACAAGGAAGGAGGATTACTCCAAATAAACTCCTTTGACTAATCCATCGCTAAATCTAAGGCTAACTACATGAGGAAACCTATCCTCCAAAGGGAAGAACCCCTAATCATCGCCCAAATTGGATGAATATCCATTATAAACACAAGGCCGATCCAACACTGAAAGGTACGCGACTTCTAGGCTATGAAATGGTTCTCTTATTTCCTCTGGAAAAGAATCTGACTTAGTGATCGGAAGGTCCCGCGAAGCCCCGACCTCTTCGATTCTTCTTACAATGGAGTGCCGCACCCGATCCTATAATCCATCGGGCCTTGTCCAACCTAACGACCCACGCTCCACCCCGGGCCCGCTGAATGTGCATCACGCTTGGCGCGTCTCGCTGAACGACAATTCCTTCATAAACATAACTTATTCTCGCCATCGATGGTATCAAGGAACACGAGCGTGAGTAACACTAATCCACGAAGGACACGGAATCCACCAGTGATATGAGCAAACAGACTCGGACGACGGAACGACGCAAGCCATCATTAAACGGAAGTGGAAGCGCTTCGCCTTGTCAACCGGCCGGGTCAAGAATCGGAGCGTACTACCGTGCGTGATACGACATCAATCAGAGACACTAAGAACCGTGAAGGCCATAACCTCTCCCCGCGAGTGAACAAATTTTGGCCGAGACACTTCCCCGAGGCATCGGCGTGCTGAGTCCAAATGCCGGGGGCATGGACCACCGTTGGCTCTCAAGGAAGAGGGAAATCGGCAATACCAGGAGGCGTCGTGTTACTGGAATCACCCTCAACTAGAAGCAGGAGGAATGGGCCATGGAGCAGAGGTTCAAACCTCCAACAAGAGCTCACTGAGGGAAGTGGTGAAGGGACGGACCCCCGGATACTATGTGATTACTTTGTGCAAAGAACGGAATCTCCTTCAAAGCCGAGGTGTCGCACTCTCCCTTCCAAAGAAATCCGTAATGCCTCGTAGAGACATTCGATGGAACCAAAAGATCCCGTTGACCACCTTAATACTTACAAAAATCGATGGAGCTACATGGGTTTCGTGATCTCCGTATGATGCAGTGGCGCCCGCCATTACGCTTAAAGGACCGGGGCCTTGGCCCGGTCTGGAATGCACTCTTCATCCATCTCATCATTCAGAACTCATTCGCGCGCTCGCCTCCCATTTCATCGGAGCCCGAACGTACAGAAAGCCTAGCTACCATCCATCGACTCATCGGGCAAGGACCGCAAGAGTGTTTTGAAATCATATGTACTAAGATTCAACATTATCCTGGCAGACGCATTCGACGCAAAATTCGATTGGCACATCTTTCATCGCGGATTAAAGGGTGACAAATAAATGTGGACCTCGATGTTCTTCACACCTCAAAGAACCTCGGTTAGCATGGCTGAGGTCCTCGCCAAAGCCGAAAAGTATATAAACGGCGAGGAGGCCCTCATATCAAAGAAGGAGAGCTCCTCCGCCCGCAAAGAAAAAGGGGCGACAGACAAACGACGAGGACGGAGCCCCAAGAGACAAGAAGATCAGAGGAAATCCCCAGGCCCAGAACGGGAGCGATCCCCTAAAAGGAGAGGAAGTCTCAGAGACCGTTTGGGCCCACGGCAAACCGAAGGGCGAAGACACTACCCGACACAGCACTTCACTCCACTAACGGCCTCAGTATCACAAGTCCTGCATGAGGTACGAAACGAGTACTCCCGAGATGGCCGGCCAAAGATGAAATCGATCTCGCAACAAGGATAATACCAAGGCATTGCAGTTCCACAGTGGACTATGGGCACGTGACCGACAACTGTATACAACTAAGAAGAGAAATTGAATATCTAATACAGTGCGGATATCTTCGGCGTTTCATATCTCCAGGGAATCAAGCTCAGAATCAAACCCAAAGTCAAGCGCAGAACCATAATCCGAACCCGGCTCAGCAGCCGCCATCTCGACAGACCACTGTTCAACACCAGCAGCCCCTGGGAGAAATCCAGGTGATCTCTGAGGATTCGCCGATATGAGAATCTAGTTCACGAAAGCCCACCTACGAGCATGAGATCAGCGGACATGGGGGAAATACTAAAGGCTCCAAAGTGCCGCGACCCACACTACCATCAATGCTCTCTGACCGTGATCCGAAGGATGCCAAGACTCTAATATCACCCAATGTAGTCCGTAAGTAATTGTGGCCAATAATTAAAGTTCACCGGTTTTAATTGATATTGAGTTCGCCTACATCATCTTCACGCACCTTCGATAAATGGGCATTGGAAGAGACAAGCTTTAATTCCCATCAGCACACATTCACGGATTTCGTGGAGAGAAGGTGTTACAAATGGCCTGACCAACCGGTGCTGACTCGGGAGTAACCCCCGCCAAGCCGACGACAACAAAGAAGGTTCCTTATAGTGACGCCCGTCACCCTACAATATGTCGCAGTGCACCCTCCCTCAACGCAATAAAAGCCATCCCCGCTTTACCACATGATGATCAAATTCCCAACAAGAATGGAGCCTGGACTCCGCTCGAGGAGACTGAAAGAGGTGGCCCGAATGCCACACGTGCAAAAAAAATCCATGAAACCAAGAGCGGTCGACAAATAAGGAGTATAGACTAACTTGACTTACGACGAGGTACTCACCCGACCTCAACCCTCGTGAGGAACCTGAACCTATATCACCGGGATGACGAATTTAACATCTCGCTTACGTCGGATCAAAGTTGACAGGAAACCTCAAAGGCCTCCTCACTCGCTTCTCAAATGTATCAAAGATGTTTCGCATGGAAGGCCAGATGATGGGAGGAACTCAATTTCGCAATGATCACTCACGATTGAACACCGATCCCTCCTTTAAACCGCTACAAAAACGCCAAGCTTCGCACTGTGAAAAGGCAAAGGCCATCAATGGAGGCCTAAGAAGCTCCTCCAAGCGGGAGCGACAGAAGTGGAATACTCGAGTGGCTAGCTAACGCTTGTGCTCTGGCCAAAAGCTAACGGCAATGGCGACTGCGATCGACTTCACCGACATAAACAAAGCGTGCCCGAAGGACGCTTTCCTCACTGGGCACATCGACCTCATCGTGGACGCCACAGCAGGCCACGAACTACTCAGTTTTATGGATGCATTTTCCGGCTACAATCAAATCAGCATGGACCCCGGAGACCAAGAAAAGACTTCATTCGTCACAGCACAAGGAACCTACTGTTATCGGGTAATGCCGTTTGGACTCAAGAATGCAGGAGCAACCTACCAGAGACTAGTGAACCGGATGTTCCAAAGACAGATAGGCACAACGATGGAGGTATACATAGACGACATGCTGGTGAAATCCACTAAGTCCGATCTCCATATCACTCATCTCCGGCATTCTGCATCCTCGGTGAATTATAACATGAGTCGAACCTCAAGAAATGCAGGTACTGGCGTGATCACCGAAAATTTATGGGTTTCATAGTTAACCAATGTGGGGATCAAGCGAACTGCATAAAATAAAGCATTGCTCGACATGTCATTCCCTTCAGAATGAAGAGTCCAGTTGGATCGACAGAAGGGTTGCTTTAAGCCGGTTCGTATCCGTAGCGAAAGGATAAATGCCTACCTTTCTTCCAAGTTCTAAAGAAAGCCTTTCAGTGGGACGAAAAATGCGAAGAAGCATTCATGGCATTAAAAACATACTTAAGCTCTCCTCCCATTCTAGTAAGTCCCCTTGAAGGAGAACTCCTCACTTTATACTTAGCCGTATCGGATTTCTCAACCAGTGCAGTACTCGTCCGATACAAGGAGCGAGTCCAGCACCCGGTTTACTACTGCAGTCGAGCCTTGAGAGGAGCGGAGGAGAGGTACCCGAGAATGGAAAAATTGATACTAGCACTGGTGACGGCAGCCCGGAAACTCCGTCCCTATTTCCGTGCCTGGCCACCCATAGAAGTCCCAACCGAGTACCCAATGAAGCAGTATTACACAGCTTCGGTCTCCGAAGACCGAGAAGCGGGCCGTGAGCTAAGTGAGTTCGACATCGCGCATGCTCGAAGACTGCTATAAAGGGACAGGTCCTAGCCGACTTCGTCATGGAATTCGCTCCAATAGAGCTTGCTGAACCCACACAGTCAGAGGACGACCTCCCGTATGGAAACTCTCTGTAGACGGAGCCTCAAACGCACAGAGGAGCGGAGCAGGCTTAATCCTCACCTCACCAGAAGGGATAGACATTGAATACGCACTCTGTGCCTGGGGTCTGGGTGTTTCAACAACGGCCGAGTATGAGGCAAATATAGCAGCCTCAACTCGCCCACATTAGAGGTCGACTAATTAGAGGTCCGCAAAGGACTAATCGGGTGGTCATGCGCATCAAGATACATACGAGGCCGTATGAGACGATGGTTCTATATCTCAAAAGGTCCGTAATTTGCTAAAAGCTTGTATCGTTCGGTCAAGCACGCCCCGTAATGTAAAATACCCGAGTCACTGGCGAAACTAGCCACAGCTCATGAGAAGATCTCGCTGGTCAACGCCGTCAATACGTAGCGTAACCTCTCGTCGAATTCTGCTACAACATGGAGGTCGCCCCAAAGAGGATCTGCCCCGAACCGATGGACCCTATTTGGGATTATATCACCGACGGAACCTTACCGTGATCGACCCGAAGAAGCGGCTAAGATACTCGTGGAGTCTTCCGTGTTTACCAATCACAAAGGAAGCCTTTACAAGCGAGGATTCTTCGCACCTTTCCTGAAATGCATCGCAGGAGAGGACACTGAATACGTGCTGAGAGAGGTACACGAAGGCATATGTGGGAACCATATCGGAGCACGAACGTTAGCCGGAAAAATCTTGAGGCAGGGATACTACTGGCCCACGATACTTAAAGATGCGACCGACTTAGTCAAGAAATGCAGAATCTGCCAGGAGCACGCCAAAATATCACGCCTCCCGTCAGAGCCCTTGACGTCAATTACCAGCCCCGAATTTCCAAAGCGCTGGGCCGGACATATTTGGGACTTCTGCCCATTGGCAAGGGCCAATGCAAATTCATAATTGTCGCAGTGGATTATTTCACCAAGTGGGCAGAAGCCGAGCCCTTAGCCACGATTACAGAACAGAAGATACGCAACTTTGTGTGGCGAGCCGTCATATGCAGGTTCGGCATCCCAAGAGCCCTGCATCGATAACTGAAACAAGCCGACAACACTAAATTAGGATTTTGTGCCGAGCTCTAAATTAAAAATTATTACTCACCAAAGACACCCGCAATCAAACTGACAGCCGAGGTCACCATCGAACCCTTAAAGCCGCCTTAAAACCGCCGGAAGATCTTAGCGAAGTTAGTAGAATACCTCCCGAGGTACTATGGGCCTACAGAAGACTTCAGAAGTCAACAACCTCGAGACCCCATTTTGCCCTAGCTCTTGGCAATGTACAGTGAGTCCCCGGGCTGAGGTTGGAATAAATTCCCAGAGTCGAGTTAGCGTCTGAGGAACAAAATGACGAGGCCCCCGCCTGAACTTGAACCCCGATGAAAACGTGGAGTGTGTTCAACAAGACAATGTAAGAGTATCAAAGGAAGACAACAGTACTACAAACTGTGAGGGTCAAGCCTGTGGTTACATGCGGGTGATTTGGTCCTCAAAAGCTTATGCCAAAGAAGGAAGAATCCAACGCATGGGAAACTAGGCCCCAACTGAAGGTCCTGGCATAATAACCCGAGTCGTCGACTGCAATTATGAGCTCCAAACGTAGGAGAAAAATCTACAACATACATGGAACGCGGAAAGCACCTGGAAGCGCTTACCTCAAGAGGCACCCGCTTATAATAAAGCCTTATCAATTCTATATATGACGAGCCCGCATACGCGGGTAATTAGTATCGCAAATGGGCCGAGGAACATACGCAATGAGAAAATTACAAAATAAAAGCCCTCTTTTATTCCAAATGAATCATATTCCTATACAATCAAGGGTGTCCTTGATTACATCCGAAACACTCAATACAGTAATTGCCAAAAGAAAATGAAAAGAGAAAAAGATGGAGACAAAGGAGAAAGACGTATCAAAGAAAAAGAGGGTGTGATAGGGAAAGAAAGAGAAAAAGATGGAGACAAAGGAGAAAGACAAAAAAAAAAAAAAAAAAAAAAAGTGAAAGAAGGAGGAGAAAGCTATGGAATAAGAAAGAAGTGGAGGAAAGAAAAAGCAGGAAGAAGAGGTGGAAAGGAGGAGGAAGAAGATAAAAGAAAACGTAGAGTGCGGGGCGCAAAGGATGCACCACCCTCCGAACGCATCCCCAAAGAAAAGCTGGGGTGGAACAACATGACTCCCATAAAGGGGAGACTAGGAAAACACAACCCCAAGAAGGAAGACCCGCAGCGCTGATCCAAAGACATCAGGAACTCAAAGAAATCGAACGCCGAGCACATGATCCTGTGCAATCAATCCACCCTACTGGGAGAATGCACTTCCAAAGGCATAAGATAGAGCAAGAACGGAGCCACCATTTATAAGGAGGTCAAAGCGCTCGAAAAGTCACGCAATCATTCCAGATTCTCCATAAATCAGCATTAATGACGGATCACCATCTTTTCGAGGACATGCGAGGCTGCCTGGGCCACTGCAGCCCTTCGCACACCAAAGTCACGCATAACACCGCTCACTTTGACGAGCCTCACCTACTCCGCATCGTGCCACGCCGCCGTGAGTCGCACTTCGCCTCAGTTACATCGCCACTCGGCCTTAGCGCCCGGAGCCACGCTGCTCACCCTGACGAGCTCACCTACTCCGCACGCCACGCCGCCTGTGAGTCGACTAGCTTCAGTTACACGCCTACTCCTACCCACTACCGGGAGCCACGCCGCCGCCACTTTGACGAGCTCTTCCCATCACACAAAGATGGTCGAGCTCTACTCGTACTATTCATCTCCGACTGAGCTTTCCCCGCTGATATAACGGGACAGCTCTAGACTGCACATTCCATTTTGACGAGCTCTTCCCATCACACGTCACGGACGAGCCGGCCTTACAATCCACCCCGGGCGAGCCCATCCCATATCTCCATGGACGAAAGCTCTATCTTACAAAGACTCTATCCTACAGCCCCTAACAAATTCCCACCCGACGGGAGTTCCCATTACTTACATGGATGAGCCTGACCTTACAGCCACAGCCTATCCGACGAGCTCTTCCCAAACACTCTACCTCGACGAGCTCTTAATTCATATGGACGAGCTCTTACAACACCCATTCGACGAGCTCTTCCTAAACAAGACTATCTTCACAGCTCCCATTACTTATAATGGATCGAGCTTTCATGTTAATTAACGACGAGTTTTCCCAACAAACACTGACAAAGCTCCTATTACTTACATGGATCGAAGCTCTTAGTAGCAACTACCTAACGAAGCTCTTCCCAATGTACTCTACCGACGAGCTCCTATAACTTACTGGACGAGCTTTCATAAATAGCTTCAATTCTGATTGCTCTTCCTAACACTTTACTCCGACGAAATCTTATTGCTTATACGGACGAGCTCTTACAGCTAGGCCTAATCGACGAGCTCTCCCTTAATAAATTCTACCTCGACGAGCTCCTATTACCTACACGACGAGCTCACAAAGAAATTTCACCCGACGAGCTCTTCCCAATGTACTTCACTGACGAGTCTCTATTACTCATTGTGTGGACGAGCTCTACAAAGAATTTCCACTCCGATGAGCTCTTCCCAATGTACCCACTCCGACGAGCTCCCTATTACTTACATGGATCTAGCTCTACACAGCCTGAACTAACGAGCTCTTCCTAACGCCTCTACCTCGACGAGCCCCTACACTCGACATGGACGAGCTCTATGTTAGCCTACCCGACGAGCCTTCCTAACAAATTCCACTCCCGACGAGCTCCTATTACTCACAGTGGACGCAGCCTACAGCCAGGCTTCACCCGACGAGCTTCTTCCCAACAAATTCTACCCGACGAGCCCCCTATTACCGACATGGACGAGCTCTACAAAGAAATTTCCACTGACGAAAGCTTCTTCCCAAATTTCTAATTCCGACGAGTCTTATTATCGACATGGATGAGCTCTACAAAGAAATTTCCACTGACGAGCTCTTCCTCCTCCTAACAAATGCTCTACCCGACGAGCCCGATTACTTACATGGATCGAGCTTCCATAAAGAGCCTAACCGACGAGCTCTTCCCAACAAACACCGACGAGCCCCTATTATCGACATGGACGAAGCTCTACAAAGCAAATTTCCACTCCGACGAGCTCTTTTCCCAACAAATTCTACCCGACGAGCTCCTATTAATGACATGGATGAGCTTCTTATGCAGTCTACCTAACGAGTTTCTTCCCAACAGCTCTAATTCGCACGAGCCTTATTATTTTCATATGGATTGAGCGCCTTTACAAAGAATTTCACTGACGAGCTCTTCCCAACAAATTCTACCCGATGAGCTCTACAACAGACGTGAAAGAATAAAAGTATCTCGCTTAGAACATTAAAGCTTTTCAAAAATGGGTATATATTGAAAAGAAGGCTACATTGCATCAGCCTCGTGCCCAACAAAAAAAGAGGGAGAGGTCGACATCCGCAAAGCATAAATAAGTCCGAGAATCTAGACATCGACGATGAAGAATAAGCAAGGAAGCTCCGGGGTAATGTGCTCCCCGAATAATTCAGATCGGAAGACCCCTCCGCCTCCGTCACTGAAGGCCAAGTTGAAATCTAGATCCGAAAGTACGCTCGAACGGCCTTCCGCAGTGCCGAGCCACCCAGGCCCACCGAGCACCCGCCTTACCCGCAATTGTTTGATAACCTCGCCCTCCATTGAAAGCAATCCATGCCACACCGCCACAAGATCTTTGTTCACTACATTCGCCACCAGCCGCCTCGAGCAAATGTACAACTCGAAGACTCACGACGAGCAGCCTCAGCACCTCGCCTCAAGCCTCGCGACAAGCAATTTCAGTCGCCTTCTTCGCACTCAAATCACGGTGAACCCCGCCGCAGCTCCACCTCGAAGATCCCGCTTGCACGCCTCGGAGGTGATAAGCTCCTCCCTAACCATTCAAGCTCATTTTGACAGATCTCAACCCTCCCCGGAAGTCTCGACTAACTCACCCAACAAGAACCCGAGCTCACTTAACCTCCCGAGACTCGCCTCGCCTTCACAACTCGTTCAACTCCTCGCTCTTTCTATTCTTCGCCCGAAACGAGCCGATGAAGTGTGCTTAAGATCAGACTTAACTGGGCTTCCTATTTCTTCGACAACTCGTCGCGCCGTTTCCCCGCAACTCGCCGCCAAGAGAGAGAAGCTGTCTTCGCGATACCAGCAATCTTCACATGTTTGCTCGCTGGGCCTTATCGGCCGTGCCCTTCAAATGGGTGGCAAAACTCGCATGTCGACATGCATAGCGCTCAACACGTAACAAGCATGGAAATAAACACAATTATGGAACTTACCGGCTAATCCCCGAAAAGACAATGCCAAGGCTTCATCAACCTGGCACCCTTCGACCCCCCAATACGACTCGAGAATGAGGAGACGCATTTGTCGCAAGTCAAGCACTAGAGAGCAAAGAAGCCCTAAGTGCACCGTGATTTCGCTTGATTTTTCTGCCCACATCCCCCGAGGAGGTGACTTGGCATGTCGGCGCGGATTCCATACTTATCAAAGAGCCATCGCCACGAGGTGATCTGCCAGACTTGAAAGACCTTTCGCCGACATGTGCCAGTGGGAAGTTAATAAGGTCGGAGTCAGAGGCGACGACCCCCGCTCCGGCTCGTGGGCATGAGAAGAGGGGACACGCCCATTCTCGGGCGCCAGGCACATACTCTCTCCGGGTTCCCGAACAGAGAAGTGAGCACCCCAACTTCGAACTTTGGCCGGAACCGACCGGTCCTTCTCAGGGGAGTCCAGCTTTTTCCTCTTCGCACTACGGGGCTTCCTAGGCGTCGCCCCCAAATGAACTAAAATCTCTCCCCTAGTAGGAGTGGCAGCGGTGGGCCCAAAGGAAAACACTCTGGGCGTAGAAAGGGACTAGCCTCAAAACAAAGAGAACGTGGCAGCAACAAATTAGAAGAGCTAGAATGTTCGACTCTTATCACCCGCATGGAACGAGCAGAGCATTCTCCAATGCTAGAGCCACGCTAAAGATCTTCGCGCGAGGTCAAGACGAACATCCGGGAAGCATAAGGAAGCTTAAGGTCAGAAGTGTTCACCGCCTGACAAATCAAAACCAAAAATAATGCAAACATTCACGAAGACATCGTGGACACTCCATGATCCGGCACACCCATCCCCTCACGAGAGTCATACTCCCAGTTGGAACCACTAACGAAGAAATATCGTCCTTTCCATGACCAGTGTGAAGAAGGGAGATCCGAGATCACCGTGAGGAGACCCGTAACGCCCGGAAAAATAAATAAAACCTCCGTAGTGGGCCACTGGACTGAAAACATGGATAACAGCCACATTGGGGACACCAAACCCTCTCGTCCTTAAAAAGACCAATAAACCAACTAAAATACCCCCAACCATCGGGAGCCAACTGGAAGGCGTATGTTAAAATGTTGAAGAACCTCTTTATGAAGGGATGCAAGGAAAGCCGGTCGCTATTAAAAGCAACTTCAAAAAAGCAGACCATACCAGGCACGGAGGCGGTGTAAAAGGTCAAAACATCCGGGGTCCATACTCGGACACCAGGAAGAGGCCGGTAACGCTCAGCAAAAGTAGATTCAAATGAAGGACCAACCCTACTAGGGCCCACCTTCGCGGCATGCCGAACAGCGGTCCTGAGGAAGTCCGACCCCTTAGGATATTTGATCAGGTTTATCTTCTTTTTACCTTTACCCAAGGGAAGGGAGGCGCCAAAGGTGTGGAGGCCAAATGATCGGCTAAACAAGCTGGAAATGCCCCCACTCGCTCTCGGACTCTGTAAGATCAACGTAAGAATCATCGCCGACACGCAAAGAGAAAGAACGTATCTGACTCCATGACGTAAGCAAACAAAGACAAACAAAATCCGCATTTATCGAACCCTAGAGCTCGCCGATCAATCGAAAGAAACACGACAGACGGGACGCCATGCCCGTGGAATGAAAGGAAAGCGCTTAAAAGGACCCAACACTAAATTGTGACAAAGAACAACTGTAATAAACAGAACGCCAAGAAATATAAAGACAAAAGGGAGGGGAATTATGAGGCCAAAGGAAGTCGAATCGAAAGGTCGACAAGAAACAAGGGAAAACAAAAGGAGTATGAAACATAAGCGCGAAACTCGAAGAGCCATCATTAACGCACCATGTATGGCGGCGGTTAGGTTAATTAATCCACATCTAAGCAGGCGCGGGGAAATAACAACCGTTGCAGGATTAATCACAGCCCTTGCCCACGCAGTCCGTACACAAGGGCTGGGGGGCAACTGATAGGGATACAGAAATGGGCCAGGTAATTCATCCGCCAGCCCAAAGGAGCGGTGAAGACCATACCCCATTCCGTGTCCGTACATAGCAAATTTCAAATTGTAGGCCCGGCCATTAGACCCAAAACATGGATTTGGAAACAGGGAGGCCTACTCACTACCAAACCATATCTTCACAATACCGTAAGATAGAATATTCTAAAAGACGCCCGTCGCCCAATCAGCCCTATTATAAAGGCAAGGAAAGCAACAAGACCATCATGGATACCCACCAACAAGGAAGGAGGATTACTCCAACAAACTCCCTTTGACTAATCCATCGCTTAAACCCGCGTTGCCAACTACATGAGGAAACTCCATCCTCCAAAGGAAGAACCCCTAATCATCGCCCAAATTGGACGAATATCCATTATAAACACAAGGCCGATCCAACACTGAAAGGTACGCGACTTCTAGGCTATGAAATGGTTCTCTTATTTTTCCTCTGAAAAAGGATCTGACTTAGGCATCGGAGCGCCCGGAGAAGCCCCACGACCTCTTTCATTCTTCATTGTGAGCGACCCTGATCCTATAATCCATCACCGTCCAACCCAACGACCAACGCTGCCTCCAAATTTCGCCCAAGGTCGTACTGCATCATCGAATTAATTTGAGAAATTAAACATAGCTCTAATAATAATAATAATTTTATTATTATTATTATTTTCTTAATGCTTTTTTTTAAAAAACCGAACACAATCTAAAATTAAAAGGATCAATGAAATTAAAATAAATACTAATGTGATAGAAGAACTTAATACAAAAATAAAGACAATTTTATGTATTATATGATATACTTTAGTTTATAAAATATCTTTGTGTAAATACTTTTATATTCTACATTTCTATGCTTAAATCGAGTTTAGATAAGCGACGAACTATTATTGTAGTTATAGTATTTTTCAAATTTTTATTTAGAATTTACAATGAAAAAAACCCGTAAAGTTAATAATGTGCTCTGCCATAATGGATTTATAAAAATGTACCCAATTTAAATCAACTACTCATACAAAAAAATTACATCTCATATTTCTTCAAATTTAAGTGAGTCAAACAATTTTTAATGTTGAAGATAATTCAAACATTACAAAGAGGTTAATTACAAAACTTAAGAGATAGCTAGATTAGTTTAAGGTCTTGGGTTTACCTAATGATCATCGGTCTGAACCCTCAAGGTTATTATAAGATTAGTCGAGGGGTATACAAACTATACAAACTGGTCCGAATATCCACAGTTATCAAAAAAAAGAAAATTATTAAATACTTTGAACAAGTTTAAAGCCAAAATAATTCATTATTTAAAAACAAATACACATATAGATATATTTTCAAAATATTAACAAACTAATCTTTCTATGATTTGAAAATCGGTCATTTGTTCACGTTTTAAAATTAAATTTAAAACAGCGATTGATAAATACAATGTTGAGGTTAATTTTCAAAATCACAGCTAGAGAATGTGGTTTTAAAAATAAAAACTAATTCGATGATTATTTAAAAAAGAAAAAAATTACTTTGTTATCAAACTCAGTTTGAACTCATTAAAAAGCACCATGATCCATGGGGCCATGGAATGGAAATTTGAAGTCACATTTCTTTCTTAACATGATTAGGTAGGTAAAAGGACAAGTGTTACGGCGGAAGTGGCGTGAATATGTATAGTATAGGCCATAGGCGCCAACCTAGGTCAAGAAAAACACACTCCAATTGAGTTTAATGTTACTGTACCGCTGTCTCTTTCCCCATTCATTCTTCTTCTCGTAAACATTTGAACAAACAAATAGATTCATTTATTAAGCTGCGCTTTACATTATACTAATGTTTTCTACGATATTGTTCCTATTTCTATTAATACTTTCAGAGTATTTTGAGTTTTCAACTTAATATATATATATATATATATATATATATATATATATATATATATATATATATATATAGTCTCTTTTCCCATTCATTCCCTTCCTATAAACATATGAACAAACAAATAGGTTCATTTATTGCTGCTTTTTACATTATAATAATGTTTTCACGTATTGTTCCTATTTTTTATACTTTCACGAGTATATATATATATATAGTATATTCTCTTTCTCCGTATCTATCTCTTCCTTTAAAACACATGAACAAACAAATAGGTTCATTTATTGTTGCAAGCTTTTACATTATACTAATGTTTTTCACGATATTGTTCCTATATATATTATGAAATGGTACTGTAGATTTTTGATAAATATACAAACATCAACATTTTTATTTTTGTAGATTTTTTATGACACAATTTTTTATTCTTGTTATATTGATGTCGCAGAGATTTCCTTATAATAATATTGTAGTTCCCGTGTTCTTTAAAATCGTAAACAAAATATTTGGAAGGAAACAAACTGGCAAAGACAAACACAATTAAAGCATATCCGAGTCCAACAATAACGTTGTGTCCTTAAGACGAATTTGGCTCCTCAACTTGTACCGAGGATAATGGACAATCGTCTCCCAGGATATAACGGATCTCGTTCCTTCGAAGTGGTAAGGATCGGAGGACCCCGACGAACGCAACTTGCAGAACAATGGCACAAAAATGAATGATATGCAGTGAAATGAGGAGAATATTTTGTATATATTAAAAATGGGAAAAACGGGAGTATAAATAACCCAGGAAGTGTCTCCACGAACAGACATGTCGGTTCGAAAAGGCATGGAACCAGCATTCGGTTGGATGAGGGATTATCTTTTCATTCATTTAAGGAATCAGGATACCAAAGTCCCAACAATCCCCTGCGCTACGAATGAAAGCCTGATATCAATTACTCTGTATGCATGAGATGCAAAGTGCAATTATTCCATGAGAAAACGTTGCATCAGGATAAGTAGTCTGAGACTTTGAACTTTCCTTAGTGAAGCCTATCGGACTTACTCGGGTCAATCAAGACTGATACCTTGAACCGTCACGACCTTCGTGTAAGCCTGTGACAATAGAAATCACACAACCAGTTTCTAACAAAATCGCCTCACTCGTTGTGTTCGTTTTGGCCAAGAACACGCTTGGTCTCATGAGTGTTTTAGAATTCGCCTTTGCAATTCTCACATAAGCGAATTTCATAATTTCACACTCACATAGGTGATTTCCTCGAACATATGGTTTCATAATCACAAGCTTTGCTTAACCTTCACATATTAATACCGCTCTTATCCGGGGAATGGGTAAAACAAATGACAGTACTCTATACCGTCTTCATAAACTTAGTTGTCCCTTTGAACCTGTGAGTCCCGGATCTCTAGTCAATTAGGTAGGTGTCCGCTATGATGATCTTGTTTAGGAGGCCTTAAACCCATTCCCTTGGATGTTTTTGCAACCATCTCTCTAGTTAGGCATTTTGTCAACGGATCCTCGCAATATTATCTTTGACTTCGTGATACCAATGGTGATAATTCCACTAGAAAGAAGTTGTCTTATCGTGTCATGTCAGCGACGTATGTGCTGAGATCTACTGCTATACATGACATTCCTTGCCCTTCCTATTGCCGTCAATTCATCGCAATGTATACATACAACGAGCATCGTTTAAAGCAATGGTTTAGATTGGGTGTATACATACAATATCCAAGTCCACTCCTAGAAAGGGCATTTTGCTCACTAAAAATGTAGATTGTCAAAGTGTGGATGCATATAGTGATGACTAGGCTGAAGCAATAGATGATGTATCGATCTACGGATATTTCACCTTTGTAGGTGGTAATCTCGTTACATGGAGAAGCAAGAAGCGTAATGTCATTTCACGCTCTGCTGCCAGAGGTCGGATTTAAGGGTATGACACTTGAATATGTGATTGTAGCCAAGACTTCTATTGATGGATTTGGGCTTATCTCGTGATAAGAAACTCGACGCTTATTGTGATAATAAAGAAGATGTGATATTGCTCATAATCCCAAGAGACAACATGATCGCACAAAGCATCCTGAGGTGTATTGCATTCTTCATTAAGGAGAAATTGGATGGAGAAAATTGTGTCGAGTTGCTTCAAGATCTGATCCGAAGATCAATTGGTTGATATCCTCACCAAAGTTGTTTCAAGTCGAAAGTGTTCTCAAAGCTAAAGAGCATGTGTGACATCTTATGCACCAACTGAGGTGAGTGTCACATATTGGATTAATAGTCAAAGATTCTTTATTGCAATTCTTTCCTATTACTATATTATTATTTCCTAGTTTAGGCAGATTTCTCCTCGTTAGGCAACAACTTAATTATATAATACTTGATTGTAGGATCTCAATATTCTATAAATATGTACATGTAAAGATACAGATTTATTATGAATAAAAATATTCTTCTCTCGCTGACTTAATCCAATTCATTCTATCCAATTGCTATGGTGGGTAAAGATCCTTGCAGCTTAATCGATGGGGTATAAGAACCAAGATCAGTTCTTGTATCACCATTAGAGAGCCACACGATTTCATTCAGAATCAGAATCGAGTATCCCATTAAAGGCCTGATAAGGAGGAGGAGACATTTCTGAGGGTTTCTCGCAGCTTTGATTGACTTGAGATTCATGTAGTTGATTTGTTCATATGATTCTCCCTCTACAATCTCCATACGTGTTATGACTAATATAAGGTACAACTTGATTCAATCAATCCAATGCAACCAAACAAATTTCACGCCCTACCAAATCTATTATACAAATCAAACTCTTCAATTATTTGATAAACTAAACTAAACCACAATCTATGAAAACCGTTGACAAAAGACTCGTAGAAGAATACATACTATTCAACAAGTGGTTTTGCTTGCCAAGAGGAGGAGGAGGATTAAGCAATCATCCATTGTGGAGGCACAATCATCGGGCCAAAGTGATCAATTGATCTTGCCTAAAGACCAAAGGTATTCATACAACTTTCAATCTCAGTGAGCATAGAGTGCATGTTCACTACATTTGAATTCACATGGTCAAGACTATCAATCCATAATTTTTGTCTGTAATTATTGTCCCTTTCTATCTCCTTGTCTCTCTTCACCATGATCTTTCCAAATTCCTTGAATTGTTCCTTATAAATATATTTGAACCCTCCGCTTCTTCAACATATTAGCTTCATCCTTTCCTCTCTTTTCTCTAAGAATGAAAGCACCTTCTTCATCTCTTTTCAAATGGCTTCATCATATGACTTTTATTGTTGTGTTCAAATTCCTTTCATTGCTCTTTCTCCTTTCCATTTCTCTTCCATTCCTCATCCCTTTGCTCAGTATTTGTTCCCCACTCGTTGTTCCTTTCTTCCTCGAAGTCACTCCAAACCTCTTTCTTCCGATGTAGCTCCCATCTCTTTCTATCTCTTTCCATTTCCTACATTGATTCCAACATCTCCATATGATTGTTTCCTAAACCATAACAAAGAAAACAAGTTTGACAACAAAAAGGGGCCGAAAATGTGATGCTTCTAGAAAATATGATTGGCCTTGTTCTCAAATATGGGCAATGATTTGTTCTTGAATGCTGGAAGCAATAAAGAAGAGATCTCAAACTCAAAACAAAACAAGTTTTTGTAATGGTTTCCAAAACCATAACAATGAAAATAAGTTTGACAACAAAAAAAGAAGAAATGTGATGCTCTCTAGAAAGTATGATTTGCTTGTTCTCAAATATGGCAATGATTTGTTCTGAGTGCCAGCAAGAAAGAAGAGATCTCAAACTAAAAACAAGTTTCTCGACAACAAAAAAGCATAAAACGTGATGCTTCTAAACTATGATTCATTTGTTCTCAAATATTGGCAATGATTTGTCTCTGAGTGCCGAAAAGAAAGAAGAGATCTCAAACTCAAAACAAGCTTATGACAAAAAAAAAAAAACAGAAGTCGTGATGCTTCGAAACTATGATGTGCTTGTTCTCAAATATGGGCAATGATATGCCTTGAGCGGAAGGGATCTTTAGGCAAAAAGAGGAAAGTCAGGAATTATATTCCTTTGTATAATTTTTTGATAGTGCGAAAGAGAGAAATCGAATAGCTTTTAAAGATGGGATGGTGAATGACAGAGATTAAAATATTCTTTTGTCTAGAATCGTGAGCCGGAATAGGTGTTCTTAAAGCAGTGCATTCCATCTTAGATTTTCTAATAGATGGCCTCTATGTAAAAGGTGGTGAGGTTTTCCTTTCCTCTTTGCTTGCCGCCTCGTGGAATTTCGCCCCGTTTACTTTGTGGCCGTTTTGTTCCGCTCTCTTTTCCTCGTCAATATATTGCTTTTACCGATCCAAAAAAAAAGAATAAGGAATAAGGATTATGGCTTGATAAAGACAAATAAATGCAACCATTTAAGAGAAACGCCTTTCTTCTAAACAATATTTGCCCCACCCTTTCTAAACAAGGTTGATTGGCTCCCACCCCTAATATGCAAAGAAGCTTTAAAATCAAATTGTTGGTAAATTTGCTCCACATACCAAATATGGAAAAGAATAGTAATACTTGGCTGGTAAATCAAACTTCCTTATTCTCTTAAAACCTAACCCACCTACAACGTCCACAAAAAAAAAGAGAAAATAATAAAATTGCATTATTAAAATATGTGTTTATATATTATCGTACCAATATGAATATAACAACTATAAGTTTTGTAAATGTAATTAGTCATGTAAGGTATGGTCTTTTTAAAACAATCTCTCGGATATGTTTATTTAGATGTAAAAACAAAGTAGAGGGATAAGTAAAATGGTTTCTGGGTCCGTAGATAAATATAAAGGGTTTTCTCGTCATGAATTATATGACCTTTTCCATTGAAACAACTCCGCATGGCATGTCATGGTAAGTATAACAAGAACATTGAAGAGTGGCTCTAAGAGGCTGAGCAAATGGAAGTCCGAGATTTGAAATCGAGATAAAACATGCCAATGCGTAATGGCTTGATATTGTTTGTAATTCTGGTTCGATAAAAGAGATTGTTTGTAATTTGGTTTGGTTGATTGCACGTTGTCCTCACTAATCCGGGCTTCTAAAGTCTTGTTAATGCATTGAAACTTCTTCCTCAAATTCTATCAAAGACAAGTATTTCCGTGTGACATGCACTTATCTAAATTAATAGTAAGCACGCCATGAGGTCTTGCTTGAATCTCTCTCTCTCCTTTGGAGTCAAGTCAATATTAATTAAAATTGTCAAGTTTAAAAAAAATGAATCTCGATTCTTCAAAATTTCCAGGAGGTCATGGACCTAAACTCGCTAAAGTATGGCAGATGTCTCAGAATCCAACATGCCTGTAAGAAGGAGGCTTCCTGGTAAGTTAACTGTGAAAGAAGAGATCTCAAACTCAAAACAAAACAAGTTTGGTAATTGTTTCCAAAACCAAAACAATAAAAACAAGTTTGACAACAAAAAAAAAAAGGCAGAAAATATATATGATGATTCTAGAAATTGATCTCTTAGAATAGGAAACTGCTTTCAATTCATTATACCTTATGAGAGATGGAATAGGAAATTGCTCTCTCCCTCTTGATAGCTCCTTCTTGCCGCATTTGCAATCTGGTTCTTTACTTGCTCCACCTGCCTCCCATCACACCATCCTTCCTGGAAATTCTAAATACCCTAACAAAAAACAAAAAAAACAAAACAAAAACTTGAAATTAAAAATCACTAACACCATTATAATACCTCCGCTCTCGCTTTATGGGATCAGCAGTTTTGGAAGAAGGTCCGTATATCTCCGCTCCGAGGAGATGTTCACAGACCGAGCCATGACTCGCTTGAACTGACGAGTGTCCGCATGCACCGGAGAGTCACCGCCGCCGCGACCCGTCTACCGACTATGGCCCCGAAGCCTCACTGGGAGCTCGCCTTCGTTGCTCTTCTTGCCTCGCACTTTCCCATTAACTCCAAATTAACTAATTAACTAAATTATGTAAAATATGAGTTATAGAAAGGCAGAAAAGAAACCCATTTACCGTAAGTCCCTGGAAGTCGTCCCAATTCGAATCGCAGCCCCATTCTTTCATGAACCACCCCGAAATCCCGGGATGAGCTCGAGCAACTGGGCGGCACAAAGGGCGAAGAACCCATCACCAAACGCCACTGCGGTAATCGGACTCCTCGATGCTGCGCACGTTTTTTCTCTCAACTCAACCCCCAAGAACTCCTCGACAACCTCCATTTTCTCTTCCCGTTTCCACCACCCACTTTCTAAAGCACATAGAAGAAACCAAATCAAAAACAAAAACAAAAACAAAAAAACAACTAAAACATAATGAAAACCAGAATCTAACTCACGGGTCTTTGATCCAGCTTTTTCGCCCAATCACGATTTTAGCCGCCCCGAATGTACTTCATGAGTGGAATTTTAGAATTCCGTTGTTTTGAAATGAAAGAAACAAACAAAGCAGAAAAATTCTTTTCAAATACAAAGAAAAACCTCCATTCTAAAATACAAACTCCTAAGTAGTTATATATAGCCACTGTGGGAGAGATCCAAAGATGATGGTTATCCAATGGGCAATACCCGGGTGGATAAATATGAGTCAGTCCATAATTCTCAAAGATAACGCTCACGTCGATCATGTATAACGCTTAGGTGATTAATGGGTGCTTTCTTCGAAGGCAAACACAATGGAGAGAAAGGGAGGTGATTAATGGGGTGCTTTCCGAAATGGCAAACAATGGAGAGAAAGGGAGGTTATGAAATAAAGAGCCGTTTGAATTTTGAAATTAAAAAAAAAGGATGTTATGTAATAAAGAGCCGTAACGGAGAAGATGACTTCTATTTTATTATTGGGCTATTCTTAATCTTAATGACGCTCTAAATTTTCATTATTACCAAAAAGTAGAATACAAATATTGGATACGATCTTTTTTATCCCCGTTTTCATCTAACTTACCAAAATTTTAAAATAAATGTTTCAGAACTTTATTAGTAAGAGGGACTTTGAGATAGAAATTTAAGAATTTGTTGTTCTCTTTTAAAAATTGTTCTATATTCCTAAAATCAATGAGAACAAGAAACACGTTTGTTTTTCGCTTTTTTGTTTTTCAAAACATAAAAACATATAAAACACTAAATTAAGATAAAAATATCAATTTTCTCGTGAGAACAATTAAGATAAATAGTGTTCTCAGGTTTTCAAAAACAAGGAGAACAAAAAATATATATTTAAACACGTTTGGTTCTTAAATTATTTTTAATTCCGAGGAACACGAAAAACATTAAATTCAAAGAGCAATAACATTTTTAGAGAATACCAAAATTGTATTCTCTTTGTTTTCAAAACTGCTCTTACAAAAAGTTCATAGGATTTAAAATTGTGAAAATAATCATTCCCTGAGCCTCTGCCTGATATTTTTATTATTAAATTATTTATATTTTCATAAAAGGGCTAAGAAAAACCAATTATTTATTTTAAATAAATTATTTAAGTGAATACATCACACCATAACTTCCCTACCAAACACAACTCTTAAATCTCTAAGCACCTTCCATAATGGGGTCGCATGACCTCAAAACAAGAAACGCTTCAAAATTCAATTTGGACTTATGGTGATGTATCTAATTAAATGACCTTCAAGACTAATCTACAAAAAAGAAAAAAAAAATCACTTAGGTGAGATGGTTAGGTCTTATGTTCTTAACTTAAAACTAATGGTCTCGAGTTCAACCCCCGAAAGAAATAGTGGTTCTATGTTAACCGTAGACGCTCTTTTATATATGGTCCCTAGACTAGTATGGGATTAGTCCGACATGATATGTCTTAAAAGCGCTTTGTGTGTATATGATCCGCCTCAAAACACATTATATCCACAAAAAGAAAAAAGAAAAAGAAATGGTATCACTCTTCACCTTTTTTGTCTATAAGGCCTAATAAAAAATTTTTAAATGAAATGTATCAACCCTTCACCCTTTCTTTTTTTTTTTTTTTTTTTTTTAAATATGTAAGGCCTGAAAAACAAATTACAAAAGAACCTTCACTTGGTGAATTGGCTCGTTTTAGGATTTGGGCCAGTGGAGGCCAAAGTAGTAAAGTCCGGGGGAGAGCCGGATTTCGGGGTAGCCTCGTGAAGGAATTAGAAGGGCCGGAATTATTACTGCCGCGCCAAAGGCTACTCCTCCTGGCTTGATCATGGGGGAGAGATTCACTTGCTCAAGAGCCATGATTTTGAGCTCAACAGAAGTCCCTCAAGACCCCGACCTCTGACCGCCGGTAGTCTAAAGACCACAACCTTTCCCTTATGTTCAGTCCTTCTTCTATATGGTATTGGTGGTTCCATTGTCCTCTTCATGAATTAATGTTGGTTTTGCCTCCTGCTTGATAACTCCATTTGTATTTTTAGAGCTAGTCATGTGACACCCCAAAACCCGGGGGTCCCATTGACCACCGTCAACCTGCGGAAACCTGTGTGTGTCTCATATCATGAGACCCATACATGAGTAAAATGACCCAATGGGGCCTATCATCCATACTGGTCCATATGGTTACAAGACCACATTTCTATAGATCCAAGAGTTATTACATCACTTCTAATACAAAACATATATTAAAACTAGTTCGTTCTAATATATACACAAAACAAGAATCAAGGCGTCTGGCCCGCTTCATAATCCCGCCTAAGGAGCGCCGTCCGCTCTCGCACTGCCCCGCACTGAAGGGGTCCCACGATCGGGTGAGCTAACTCCCAAAGAGGGATAAATCCTATAAGGGCTATTTCACCAGGTGCACATGTAAATGATCATTTCATAGCCAAACCAACAACCAATCTATGATACATGTTATCCATCATGGAAAATCTACATGCATGTACGAGACGACACTCATACGCCCAAAGTAACGGGTCAACCTCCCGACCCACCACCCAATGCAAGTGCCAATGAACAAGATCAGCCGGGCTTTTGACTCTCATCTCACAACCCGTAGTCTATGATATTTATTTAATCGCTTTTACGTCTTTTTGGGCAAATGTTAACTTTCTAGGGTCTCACCGCGGCCCTTTACACCCTCCGACATTTTTGGGCACTTTCACCTAAGTGATACTGCCTGAACTGTGCCGTGCTTTTCACCCGAGGGGGTGTCTATCCTACTTGCTACTCCCGACACATTTCATTTTTTTCATTTTCGTTTAACACCGTGAACTCGTCAACCCTCGTCCCATCTCTAAGCCCACACGATTCAACACCAAACGCAATGCCAACCAGTACCATGTACGCACTCTCATGTAATGTGGTGTTACCGCACACCAATGCAATGCAATTTTTTTGTCACTACACTCAAACCCATGACCAATGTATGAAGACCTCAACATGGACATTCTACACCGTACACTTTGTGTGTGCTATGAACACTCGCGTTTAATGCATACAACATTTCATATATTCAGTTCAACAACATCAACAAACATGCAGTCATGTTAATATTCCACACGTGCTCAAATCAGTACATCATAAGCATGCACTACATCTTTCTATCATTCAGTTCATTCATATCACCACATCTTCAAGCATGTATTAACATAATTCCTGTCATTACTTAGGCAAGTAATTCCCATAACTCATATTCCCAAGTTGAGACATAGTATGTCAACTATATAGCTCCTCGCTACATGCCAAGAAGTGGCCATGTTCAAGCACAACACATACAACTCAATGTTTTTGAAACACCCATATTGATAACAATTACTCATTTTTTCGGCACAGATGAGCACCTATTTCAACTGAATGGCTTATGGCTAGATTCTGGACTCCAGAACTTTCCATAGAGTCCAAGAACACCCAACTGAGTTCGGACGAAAAGTTATGGCCTAAAACAACCTGGGCTAAAACTCCAGAAAATCCTGCATGTTAACCATGCAAGCAATGATAATAATTCAAACTGATTTTCTTCGCCCAAGAACCCAGAAAAATTCTGCATGTTAACCATGCAAGCAATGATACACCAAACTGATTTTTCTTGATCTAAAACCCACAGATCCAACATGTTATCATGCATGAAAGCCCAGGAAATTCGGCATGTTTTCATGCATACAATAATAAACCAAACTGAATTTCTTCAGTCTAAAACCCAGAACATTCTGCATGTTGGGTCATGCATAATAATACACGAAACTGAGTTTTCTTTGATCTAAAAACCCAAAACATTCTGCATGTTAGTCATGCATGGAAGCCCAGAAAATTTTGCATGTTTTTCATGCATACAATAATACCCCAAACTGAGTTTTCTTTGATCTAAAAACCCAAAAGATTCTACATGTTAGTCATGCATGAAAGCCCAGGAAATTCTGCATGTTTTTCATTCATACAGTAATACACCAAATTGGATTTCTTCAGTATAAAAACCCAGAACATTCTGCATGTTAGTCATGCATACAATAATACACCGAACTGAGTTTTCAGTCCTAAAAACCAAAAAAAAAACAGCATGTACAACATCACAAATTCAGTCTTCAAACCCAGAAAATTCAGCAAGTACAACATCACAAATTCAGTCTTAAACTCCAGAAATTCAGCATGGACAACATCACAAATTCAGCATGTTATTCATTCAAACAATCACATAGCAAACTCAACCAAATGTCATTTCCATGGCCCCAAACAAGGAAATAAACTGGTAAAGAGGAAAGATCCTCACCTCTTGTAGTGTGTGGATCAAATTTGGGTCCTCCAACTAGCAACAATGGAGGATTTGCAGCTCCTCTCCGTTCTTCTTTTCTTCCTTTTTCTGGTTTCCTTGCTTTCCTTCTCTTCTCTCTTTATGATTTTCCTCTTCCTCTCTAGGACTGATCTAACCAGCGGAAGAACCCCTTCAGTTCTGATTTCTCCACTACACAAGACCAATTCTCATGGTGCTTGACACATGGTACAAGCCATGGCAAGTGTCACCCATGCCAAGCCATGCACCAACTACTTCCCACTAATTTGCATGCATTCTAGGAGTATGACACTTGGCCACTTAGGTGCCAAGCGTTCCCAAATCCTTGTGCCATGTGGCATGCACTCTTGTGCCACGTGTCACCCCCTGATTGGCTCGTCCGGCCTCGAAATACGTAAAAATCCGACTGTCTCGGAATTTGACGTAGTTTGTTTGGTTCTACTAGATTTCGCGAGATGATTCTAATGGCGTGATCCGTTTCATCATCTGAGGTCTAGAGAAAAATCTAGGGTTTTGTTTGTACCGTCCCGACAAGAATTACCGATTCGCTCATTTTCAAAAGGAAAAAAAAAATAATAATAATACTCTTTTTCAGGGTTTCACAAGTCATGCTTCTTGAGGGAGCCATTTTGAGCGTTGGATCGTCATCGTCTACTGCACATCTCTGCAGAAAACGAGAAACAACCTTAATGATGAGTATATATATGGGGAATGATTTGTTCTTGAATGCTGAAAGCAAGAGAGATGAGATGATCTCAAACTCAAAACAAGTTTGGTAATTGTTACCAAAATAAGTTTGACAACAAAAAAGCAGAAAATATATGATGCTTCTAGAAAATATGATTTTCTTGTTCTCAAATAAGCGCAATGATTAGTTCTTGAGTACTGAAAGCAGGAAAGAAGAGATCTCAAACTCAAAAACAAGTTTGGTAATTGTTTCCAAAACCCAAACAATAAAAACAAGTTTGACAAAAAGAAAAAAAAGCAAAAAATATGATGTCAGCATATATGGAATTTACCTTTACATTGGTCAAGTCTACATAGTGCTCCTCTACTCTAGGAAGCCGATGAACTCCATGAAGTTCCTCTCATATGATAATGGCCAATCGTATGGGCCATATTGCCTTACCAAATTGCACCCGAAAATCACGCTAAGAAGGTGTGTTTGGATGATGATTAATGGCCATGACTGATTGGTATGAATCATACCTCCAAAACTCCATCATGGGCAAACTGTTCCAAATTAAGAAGGTAGCTCCTCCAAATGAAGTGCTGAAACTTCTGCCTTTCTTTTCTCGCTACATACATATTGTTCGAGCATTTTATCATATCAACATATATACTAGGTTATTTCTCTATTCCGTTGTAATTTGTAATTATTCTTATATTCATAGTGAAGTTTTCCTTTTGTCTATAGTTTTTTCCCGTATGGGTTTTCTATGTAAATATGGTGTTTTTCTTTTTTCATATTTTATTACATGTCTTTGAATTCAAATAATTGTGTAGATTTCATATGCTTTGACCTTAATAAATCATGATGGGCTGTAAATACGTAAGATAAGTCCATATATATATATATATAGTATTATAAACTTTAATAAATAAAATTATAATCACCTTAATGTAATATAACATTCTACTTGATGTTACATATGTTCCACATCTCATAAAGGCTTTTTTTTTTTTTTAAGCATGATACCTGAATTATCTCATACACATTTTCTTTTGTGTTAATATGAGCTTTGGCCTGCAAACTTCGGTCTTGGCTTATGAGAAGTTGGTTTAAAATAGACAAATCCAAAGTTATTTGTAAAACTAATCTCTTGCAAGAGTCATCTAGAAAATGTCACTTTTCGAATTAAATGCCCTCGAAAGGCAAAGATAAACCCTACATGATAACGGGCATTCTCTCATCCATCAAATTATAACTAGGGGTGTAAATAAGTGAAGCTATCAACTTGATCATAGAATACTCAAATTTGACTCAAAGTTCGAAATGGTTTGAGTAGTTTGTCGAAAGTCGAAATCTTCGAAAGTATCACAATACCCAATCGAGATGCTTGCTAGTTTAATCGAGCTTTTGTAGTTTTATTAATTGAGTCGAACTCGAGTCGATTTCAAATCGGTCGAAAGTATAATTATTTATTAATTCTTAATTGATTCGAAGTTTTGTTGAATCGTAGCTCTGAGTAACTCGACCATTTCCCGAAAGGCGTCTCCAAACATCCAAAAAAAAAAAAAGTTTGATCGAGTTTGAGTCTATATGAGCTTTGAGTTTTTTATCAAATTCGAGTTCGTGTTTGACACCGTATCACTCAGTCTGATCCGATTACACCTAATTATAACTATATCCTTAGCCGGGAATTTTTCCGAAATGCCATTCTTTCAGACATCCTTTTGTGATTTAAAAAAATGTTAGTTTTGGAAATAAGTTTTGAATTTGTCCCTTTAAACTATTATCCTTTATATATTTGATCTTACAATTTGTCGAATATGTAGAATACAAATAGAATGTTATATTTGGGATGACTTTACATGCATATTCTATTTCAAAATGTAAAAGTTTATAATACTATATGTGACAAATTCTTCTCGCCACGCTTGGGAACCCTAAAAATACTAAGGAAAGAAAAAACTAAAAATAATTTTCTCATGTTTAATTTCAATGTGAAAATATAAAAGCAGTAAATCAAATATAATCATAATTTGATATATTTTTAAATTTCTGCCTCTTTGTATAATAGAGATAAACAAATAAAATAAGCTTGAATAAATATATATAATTAATTTATTAAGTTTAAACCTATTTTTTATTTTCCTATAAATTTTATTTCCTTCCACTTTTTCTCTATATTTTCTTTTTTTTACTACTTTCCGATATAGGTGGCACCACGGCCGAAAGTCACCGATCCAACATCGTCGAACCGAAATCGAGCTTGGCCAAAATTGGCCTTGTTTTTTCAGGCCTAAAATATAGCAGCCCGGCCAGCCACAAAATCCAAGCGGGTCGGGCCAAATTGCCTTATAAAGGCAAAATTTTGGCGGACGGACCGAGCAAGGCCTAATTTGGCCTGGTTTTTTCGGGTCAATAAATTAATGACCCGGCCCTAATTCCGGGTGGGCCAGGCTAGCCCAATGGGCAGAGCCAAAATTTCCACCTCTACTTTCTGAGTTCTAAACCGAGCCTAACTTTGTATAAGCATTGTAAAAATCATGAAGATTCTTGGGTTCGGAAAAGACAATATCTATATTGTTCAAGATAGTTCATCAGGTACAAAGACCTAAAATAAATATATTATCATTGCCCATATTTGAGAACAAGCACATCATAGTTTCGTACATCACATTTGTGTTTTTTTTTTTTTTTTTTTGTCATAAACTTGTTTATGAGTTTGAGATCTCTTCTTTCTTTCAAGACTCAAGAACAAATCATTGCCAATATTCAGAACAAAGCAAATCATAGTTTCTAAGCACTACATTTTCTCGCTTTGTTGTCGAAACTTTGTTTTTGAGTTTGAGATCTCTTCTTTCTTGCTTTCAGCACTCAAGAACAAATCATTGCCCATATTTGAGAACAAGCAAATCTTACTTTCTACAAGCATCACATTTTCTTTTTTTTTTTTTTTGTTGTCAAACTTATTTTCATTGTTATGGTTTTGGAAACCATTACCAAAACTTGTTTTGTTTTGAGTTTGAGATCTCTTCTTTATTGCTTCCAGCATTCAAGAACAAATCATTGCCCATATTTGAGAACAAGGCCAATCATATTTTCTATAAACATCACATTTTCTCTACTCTTTTGTCAGGTTAAACTTGTTTTCTTTGTTATGGTTTTGAAACAATCATATATATGGAGATGTTGGAATCAATGCGGCAGAAATGGAAGAGATAGAAAAGAGATGGAGCTACATCAAGAAAGAGAGGAGTTTCGGAGGCCGACTTTAAGAAAGGAACAAATGGGAACAAATACTCAAACAGAGGGATTATAATGGAGCAAGAAATGGAAAGGAGAGAAAGAGGCTTCTAATGAAAGGTCGAACACAACAATAAAGTCCTATGATGAGCAAACAAAAGATGAAGCAGAGGTGCTTTCATTCTAGAGAAAGAAAGGAATGGATGAAGCTAATATGTTGGAAGAAGGCAGAGAGGGGTTCAAATATATTTATAAGGAACAATTCAAGAATTTGGAAGATCATGCTAAGAGAGACAAGGAGATAGAAAGGGACAATAATTACAGACAAAAATTATGGATTGATAGTCTTGACCATGTGAATTCAAATGTATTGAACATGCACTCTATGCTCACTGAAATTGAAAGTTGTATGAATACGTTGGTGCTAGGCAAGATCAATTGGTCACTTTGGCCAATGATTATTGCCTCCGCAATAGTTGATTGTAATCACTCCTCCTCCTCTTAATAAAAAGCCAAAACCACTTGTTGAATAATTCTGTAAATTTCTCCAGTCTTTGTCAAACCCGTTTCATAGATTGTGGTTTAGCTTAGTTTATCAAATAATTGGAAATAGTTTGATTTGTATAATGTGGATTTGGTAGGAGCCGCGAACTCAAGCCGTTGCATTGAATCGACAATCAAGTCAGGTATGTCCTTTACCGCCTACCAACACGTACCCATGGAGATTGTAGAGGAGAATCATATGAACAAACCCAACTACATGAATCTCTGTTAATCAATCAAAGCTAAGCAGAAACCCTCCAAGTATGCTCCTCCTCCTTCTCCAAGGCCTTTAATGGAGGATACTCAGTTACAGTTACAAATGAAATCAAAGGCAATCTCTAATGGCGATACAAGAAGCAAGGCTGCCCTATAATTCCCACGCTGCTTTCCGTATGATCTTTACCCACCAGCAATTGGATAGAAATGAATTGGATTAAGTCCAACAGAGAAGAATATTTTTTATTCATAATAAATCAGATCTTACATACATATTTATAGAGATATTAGAGATCACATAATCAAGCTATTCCTATAATTAAGTTATTCATTTCAATGTATAGAAATCTCTAAACTAGGAAATAGCACAATAGCAGGGAAAGAATTACAATAAAGAATCTTTACTATTAATCCAATATCGCAACACTCCCTCAAGTTGGTGCATAGATAAATACATGCCTAACTTGCCCAAAAACTTCGAGAACACTCCGACTTGAAACAACTTGGGTGAGGATATCAACCAATTGATCTTCTGATCGAATCTTAGGCACCCATAATTTTCTCATCATCCAATTTCCTAATAAGAATCTGCCTACTCGTATGCTTTGTACGCATCATGTTAAAATCGATTTTATAATATCACATGCCGCTTTACATCACAATAAAGCCGACCGGCCGCTTATGCAGACATAGCCCAAATCCATCAATAGAAGTTCTAGCTAATAATGCCTCACATATTCCAAGTGTCATACCCTTAAATTCAGCCTCGTGGCGCTGAATCGCAACAACATTCCCGCTTCTTGCTTCTCCATGTAACGAGATTACCACCCCACAAAGGTGAAATATCCCGTGATCGCTCCGTCATCTATCAAGCTTCACCAATACAAGATCACTATATGCATCCACACTTTGACAATCTACATTTTTAGTGAACAAAATGCCCTTTCTAGGAGCGGATTTCAGATACTCTTAAATGCACATAACCCGCATCTCATATGTTATTCTCCAAGATTATGCATAAATCGCTAACAATCCTCAATGCATGTGCAAGATCCGGCCTAGCGCTGGGCTAAGTACATCAATCTTCCAATGACCCTTCGATATCTCCCTTATCAATGCACCTGATGAATCTCAACACATAACTTCAACTCTTCTTCTACTGGTATCACTTAGTTGACATAGCCGACATACTAGTTTCCTACAACAAATCTAAAGCATATTTTCGAGGACAAGAAAACCCTTATCGTATCGAGACACTTCGATCCCAAGAAATATTTCAAGTGATCGAGGTCTTTCATTTTGAATTCGCTTGACAAGTAACTTTGTAGAGCCTTCCTTCCATCAAGGTCATTTCCTGAAACCACCATGCCATCAACATACACAATAAGGGCAGTGATCAACATAAAATTGAACAAATTACCCAGGTTTCTTTATATGAATCAGCAATTAAATTGTAATAAACTTTAAAATGGATTAAAATCAAATGAGCTTTAGACTCATCAATAGCATCGGTACCCCTTTTGATAAGCAGCATACCCTAAAAAGACACATCGCAATGCTTGAGGTGTCAACTTGTTGCGCTGACGTTTATGAAGATGTACAAATGCTACACAGCCAAAGACATGAGGTAAGCTCAGACCGACCGAGCAACAATTTCAATGAGAGCCCGGGATGGTGTCCTGAAATCAATAGTGTTGAAGCGTACTCATTGGATCAAATATGTTTTGCAAAGGTAAGTGCGTATTCCTGCAATAGGATAAAGGCATATGTGCTTCTATCACGAAGCACCCACAACCTCCAACAAGTGACGATTTTTTCATCCGCCACCCCATTATGCTGGGTGTATCGTAACAAGTAGTTTGATGAATGATATCATGGCTTCCAAATACCGCCTAATTCAAAAACTCAAATATTCACCTCCATTGTCATCAAGATAACTTGAACTCCGCATTGTACGACACAACCATTTATGAAAATTTCAAATAACAAGTTTACTTTACTGACTTCATCAAACATACCCAAGTCATCCCGGTACACCTCATCAATAAAAGTAACAAACCAATGCGATCCATCCAAAGTAGCAAATTCTTAGATGGGCCCCAAACATCGAATGTATGATCATAAAAGGAACCGGGCTTGTTCAAAGTTAATGGAAACGAACATGATGGCTTTTTGCAAGTTCAAACATCACATTGGAAACTAGAGACATCAAAGTTTGCAAATAAACTAGGAAATAATTTCTTTATGTAACCAAAAGAAGCATGCCCCATACGTCGATGCCATAACCATATCTCAGATTTCCCTTCTTTTTTTTTTCCGAACCCCCAATCTTTAAAGCTTGACGCAACTCATCTTAACTTTTAGACACAAAGTCCAAGTAATATAGCTTCGCCAACACCACAAATCCAATCGCTTGCCTTGTCCGGATGTCCTTAAATACACAATATTCAGGCTAAAAATGACAACACAGAATAAGGCAGTGGTTATTTTAGAAACTGACAAAAGATTATAGTTCAAAGAGGGAACAACCAAAACAGAATCTAAATTCAAGGTGTTAGTGAGGGACAAGGATCCTTCCCCAATAATCGGAATTGAGGTACCATTGGCAGTGGAAACAGAATGTTGTGAGGAAGATTTAAGAGGTGAAACTTGTCTAGAATCAAATGTCATATGATCCGTAGCACTGGAATCAATTATCCATGCACTATTAGAAACAAGTGTATAAATATTTAAAACCTTACCAACATTACTCCGTCGCCGCTAATGCCGGTGACTTTTTCACTGCTATCATCCTCTGGTTTTGTTTCTAAGAATTGCAAGAGTAGAGCCTATTGTAATTCTTCTTCCAAGAATCACGGCTATGATCCCACCATTCTGGATATCCCACAAGTTCATAGCATCGACTTTTTGTTTCACCAGTTTGATCACAGACAGTGCATTTGTATGATGATTTGTCTCCACCATTAGCACCAAAGATGGATGGGCCTTTTCGCCTTGTTAAGCCGAGAGACCGCTTTATTAGACCTACCCCGAAGTCACCATGGCTAAAGCTTCAGAATTTTCCAGTTGTCCGTACATCACCCCGCGTCGAACATCTTCATGACGAACTAGTGCATAACACTCTTCTAATTCAAGGATAGGATCCTTCTTCAAGATTTTGCCGCGCACTTGCTCAAAATCACCCTCTAATCCAAAGAGAAAGATATGCACCCTTTGTCGTTGAAGCAATTTTTGATAGGATGCAATATTTGTCTCATCCACCATGACCACCTTATCACGATTATCCAACTCACTGAAGATTTCAAATGCTTCGATAATATATGTGAGAGTGGTTTGCCATTTTGTTTTGAAAAGAAAGCCTCGTTCAAGGTAAAAACCGTCATTCATCCGCTTCCATCATAAAAAGGCTTTAGATGTGAGCTTCAAATATCTGTGCGGTGGGTAAGCGAATGTATCGTCTGCTAATCTCCGGACATAGACATCAACAACGATCTTTTTAACCTTCTCGATTATCCAATACTACTTTTCATAGCCTTCATCTTTTCCCCAGTGGCGACGATGTGCCAATTTAATGAAAGAGAGTTTCTCCTTCTCAAGAATTTGAATTCTAACATTTGAGACCACAGATCATATTGGTCTCATTCAATACAATTCTCGAATTGAATGACGAACCTTCTCATGTTGAATGACGGGGGTAGATTTGGTGACAGACGTTTCAGAATCTGACTTGCTCATGGTTTAAGGATTCAAAGAAGAATCTTCATGATTTTTACAATGCTTATACAAAGTTAGGATCGGTTTAGAACTCAGAAAGTAGAGGTGGAAATTTTGGTCACCTATCGGGCTAGCCTGCCCACCCGAATTGGGGTGGTCGCCATTAATTTATCGACCAAAAACAAGGCCAAATTAGGCTCGCTTCGTCCGTCCGAAATTTTGCCTTTATAGCAGCACGGCCCCACCCGCTGATTTCAGGGTCGGGCCGGGCCGCTTATATTTAGGCCCAAAAACAAGCGCCAATTTCGCCAAGCTCGATTTCGTTCTACTTAACGTCGTTCAAATTTCAAATTTCAACCCGCATAACTGGTCTGCCACCTATATCGAAAGTAGTAAAAAGAAAATATAGAGAAAAGTGGAAGGAAATAAAATTTATAGGAAAATAAAATAGTTTAAACTTAATAAATTAATTATATATATTTATTCAAGCTTATTTTATTTGTTTATCTCTATTATATAAAGAATAAGAAATTTAAAAATATATCAAATTTATGATTATATTTGATTTTCTTTTTATATTTTTCTACATTGAAATTAAACATGAGAAAATTATTTTTCTTAGTTTTTTTCTTCCTAGTATTTTTCGTTCCAAACTGAGCCCGAAAGAATTTGTGCATACATAGTAATATAAATCTCACATTTTCGAAATAGAATATCATAGTAACCCCCATCCAAATATAACATTCTATTTGTATTCTACATATTCGACAAATTGTAAGATCAAATATATAAAGGGATAATAGTTTAAAGGGGACAAATTCAAAACTTATTTGCAAAACTAACATTTTTTTTTTAAATCTAAAAGGATGTACAAAAAGATAGCATTTCAGGAAAAAATTCCCAGCTAAGGATAGATATAGCTATAATTGCACCGTGAATTTAATCGACACAAAGGTCAAACACGAACTCAATCTGATAAAAACTCAAAGCTCATACTAGACTCAAACCCATCAAACTTTTTTTTTTTTTCGCATGTTGAACTCAACTCAGAAATAGTCGAGTTACTCAAACTCGACTAACAAAACTTGAATCAATTAAAAATTAATAAATAATTATAATTTACCGATTTGAAATCGACTCAAGTTCGACTCACTAATAAAACAAAGAAAGCTCAATTAAATCCAACAAGCATCTCCACCGGTATTGTGATACTGAGCCCTCGACTGACAAACTACTAGAAACCTGAAATAACTTCCGAAGTCAAATTTATATCATGATCAAGTTCGAGTAGCTTTACTTATTTACACCCTAGTTATAATTTGTTGGATGTGAGAGAGAATGCCCGCTATCATGTAGGGATTTATCTTTGCACTTTCAAGGGCATTTTAATTTAAAAAGTGACATTTTTAGATGACTCTTTTTGCAAGAGATTAGTTTTACAAATAACTTTTTTGGATTTGTCTATTTTAAACCAACTTCATGTGACAAAGACCGTTCACAAATAAAAGCTCATATTAAGAACACAAAGAAAAATGTGTATGAGATAATTTCGATATCATGCTTCAAAAAAAAAAAAAAAAAAGCCTTGGCGAGATGTGGAACATACGTATCAAGTAGAATGTTATGTTTTACATTAAGGTGATTGTAATTTTATTTATTAAAAAGTTTATAATGCTATATATATATGGACTTATCTTGAGTATTTACAACCATCATGATTTATTAAGGTCAAAGCATATGAAATCTACACAATTGTTGAATTCAATGACACAATAATAAAATATGAAAAAAAAAAAAAAAACACCATATTTACATGAAAACCCTTACGGGAAAAAACTATAGACAAAGGAGAAAACTTCACTATGAATATAAGAATAATTACAAATTACAACGGAATAGAGAAATAACCCTAGTATATATGTTGATATGATAAAAATATCAACAATATGTATGTAGCGTAAAAAGAAAGAAGGCAAGTTTCGTGACTCAAGTGGAGGAGCTACCACCGTACTGAAGACTGGGTTGCCCATGATGGAGTTCTCGAGGTATGATTCATACCAATCGGCCAAGCCATTAATCATCCAAACACACCTTTTAACGTGATTTTCCCGCGGGCAATTTGGTCGTGCAATATGGCCATACAAAGGGCCATTATCACCCAACAGAGGAGAACTTCATGGAGTTCATCAGCTTCCTAGAGTAGAGGAGCACTATGTAGACTTGACCAATGTAAAGGTAAATTCCATATGCCTCAAAGATCATTTTTTGCTTTTTTTTTCTTTTTTTTTTGTCAAACTTGTTTTATTGTTTTGGTTTTTGGAAACAATTACTAAACTTGTTTTTGAGTTTGAGACTTCTTTCTTTCCCCTTAAGACTCCAAGAACTAATCATTGCATTTTTATTTGGAGAACAGAAAATCATATTTTCTAGAAGCATCATATATTTTCGTCTTGTTGTCAAACTTATTTGCAATACCACACAAACTTGTTTTGAGTTTGAGATAATCTCTTCTCTCTTGCTTTCAAAGATTCAAGAACAAATCATTCCCATATATATACCATCATTAAGGCGTTGTTTATCGTTTTCTACAGATGTGCAGACGATGATCATCCACGCTTAAAATGGCTCCTCAAGAAGCATGACTTGTGAAACCCGAAAGCCGTGATATTATTATTTTTTTTCTCTCTCGAAAATGAGCGACCCAGAATTTCGTCAGGATCTAAGACAAACAAAACCCTAGATTTTTCTCTAGACCTCAGATGACGAAACGGATCACGCCATTAGAATCATCTCGCGAAATCTAGTAGAACCAAACAAACTACGTCGAATTCCGAGACAATCGGATTTTTACGTATTTCGAGGCCGGACGAGCCAATCAGGGGGTGACACGGAACGAGAGTGCATGCCACATGGCACCAGGATTCGGGAACACTTGGCACCTAAATGGCAAAGTGTCATACCCTAGAATGCATGCAAATTAGTGGGAAGTAGTTGCATGGCTTGCCATGGGTGACACTTGCCATGGCTTGTACCATGTCAAGCACCATGAGAATTGGTCTTGTAGTAGAGAAATCAGAATCGAAGGGGTTCTTCCGCTGGTTAGATCAGTCCTAGAGAGGAAGAAGCAGGAAAATCAGGTGAGAAGAGAAGGAAAGCAAAGGGATACCAGAAAAAGGAAGAAAGGAAGGAGAAAGAGGAGGAGCTACAAATCCTCCATTGTGAAGCAGTTTGGAGGACTCCAAATTTGATCCCACACACTACAAGAGGTGAGGGATCTTTCCTCTTTGGTTATTTCCTTGTTTGGGGCCACGGAAATGGCATTTGGTTGAGTTTGCTATGTGATTGTTTGAATGAATAACATGCTGAATTTGTGATGTTGTCCATGCTGAATTTTCTGCATTAAGACTGAATTTGTGATGTTGTACTTGCTGAATTTTCCGGTTTGAAGACTGAATTTGCGATGTTGTACATGCTGTTTTTTTTTGGTTTTTAGACTGAAAAACTCAGCTGGTGTATTATTGTATGCATGACTAACATGCAGAATGTTCTGGGTTTTTAGACTGAAGAAATCCAATTTGGTGTATTATTGTATGAATGAAAAACATGCAGAATTTCCTGGGCTTTCATGCATGACTAACATGTAGAATCTTTTGGGTTTTTAGATCAAAGAAAACTCAGTTTGGGGTATTATTGTATGCATGAAAAACATGCAGAATTTTTCTGGGCATCCATGCATGACTAACATGCAGAAATGTTGACTTAGATCAAAGAAAACCCAGTTTGGTGTATTATTGTATGCATGACTAACATGCAGAATGTTCTGGGTTTTAGACTGAAGAAATTCAGTTTGGTGTATTATTGTATGCATGAAATACTAATTTCCTGGGCCATGCATGACTAATATGTTGAATCTATCTGGTTTTTAGATCAAAGAAAAATCAGTTTGGTGTATCATTGCTTTCTGCATGGTTAACATGGAATTTTTTCGGGTCTCTAGGACCTAAAGAAAATCCTGGCTTGGTGGTGGGACTACCATTGCTTGCGTGGTTAACATGCAGGATTTTTCTGGGTTTTAGCCTCGGTTGTTTAGGCTATAACTCGTCCGAACTCCGATTTGGTGTTCTTGGACTCTATGGAAAGTTCATGGTGTCCAGAATCTACCATAAGCCATTCAGTTGAAATAGGTGCTCACATCTGTGTCAAAACGGAGAATTGTTATCAATATGGGTGTTTCAAAACATTGGGTTGTAATGTGTTGTGCTTGAACATGGCCACTTCTTGGCATGTAGCAGCTATATGATTGACATAATCAGGTCCTGCTTTGGGAATATGAGTTATGGCAGTACTTGCCTAAGTAATGGTGGGAATTATGTTATCACATGTTTGAAGATGTGTTGATATGAATGAACCGAATGATAGAAAAGACAGAGCATGCTTATGTGATGTAATCGACGGAACGTGTGGAATATTAACATGACTTACGTTTGTTGATGTTGAACTGAATATATGAAATGTTCTATGATTAGATATGAGTGTTCATAGACACACAAAGTGTACGGCAGAATGTCCATGTAGAGGCCACATTGGTCATGGGCCTGAAAGTACGGACAACAAATTGCATTGTATCGTGTGCGTAACACCACATTATGCATGAGAGTGCGACACTAGATCGATGGCACTGCGCTTGGTGTTAATCGTAGGGCTTGGGAATGGACTAAGTCCAATTGAGTTCCACAACGCGAACGAAAACGAAAAATGAAATGTGTAGGGCGTAGTAAGTAGTGGAATAGATTACCCCCTGTGTGAAAAAGCCCGAAACCCGGTTAGACAGCATATCCACCTGAAAGCCCGAAAAATGTCTGAGGGTGTAAGAGACCACAAGGAGACCCCGAAAAGTTCTATTGCCCAAAAAGACACGAAACGATTAAATAAATATCACATAGACTACGGGTTGTGAGATGAGAGTCGAAACTCCACTCGCATCGATTTCATCGCACTTGTGATTTGGGTGGTGGGTCTGAGGTCAATCTTGGTGGATTGGGCTTGTAGAGGTCATTCCCATATGATGTATAGATTTTTCCATGATAGATAAATATATATGCAATGTATTGGTTGTTGGTTTGACTGTGAAATGATCATTTACATGTGCACCCTGGCTGAAATAAATTTTTATAAGATTTATCCTTACTGGCGTTAGCTCACCCCGTCAGTGGGACCCTTTCGTGCACAGATGTGCAAAGGTATCGACGCCCTAGATGCCTGATCATGAAGCGGGTCGAATCAGGCCTTGATTCTGTTTTTTGTGTATATAAGAAACGAACTAGTTTTAATATATGTTTTGTATTAGAAGTGATTTAATAACTTCGATCTATAGAAATGTATGGTCTTGTAAATCCATATGACGCAGTATGGATGATTTGGCCCATTGGGTCATTTTACTATGTAAGGGTCTCATGATATGAGACACACACAAAGCTCTCGCAAAGTTGACTCGTGGTCAACGGACCCCGGGTTTTGGGGTGTCACATGACTAGCCTCCTAAAAATACAAATGGAGCCACTGCCAGAGGCAAAACCAACATTAATTCATGAAGAGGACAATGGAAACCAACACTCAATACCATATAGAAGAAGGCCTCAACATAGGGAAACTGCTTGTCGTGCACCTTGGATTCACCGTACGGCCTGAGAATCGGGTCTTGAGGGACTACGCCGCAGAGCTCAAAATCATGGCTCTTTGAAAGCAGTGAATCTCTCCCCATGATCGCCAAAGAGGAGTAGCCTTGGCGCCAGTGAGCGCACATCATTCCAGCCCTTCCACCTTCACCAATACCCCAAAATCCACCTCTCCCCCAGACTTTACTACTTGGGCCTCCCCTAGCCCAATCCTAAAACATAGCCAATTCACCAAGTGAAGGTTCTTTGTAATTTTTTTAGGCCTTATATTAAAAAAGAAAAAGAAAAAAGCGGTGAAGGGTTGATACCATTTCATTTAAAATTTTTTTATTAGCCTTATAGACAAAAGAAAAGGGGTGAAGGGTCGATAATTACATTTCTTTTTTTCTTTTTTCTTTTTTTGTCTGACCATAATGTGCTTGAGCGATCCATATACACACAAAAAGCGCTTTGAAGACATATCATATTCAGACTAATCCCCATAATAAATTATAAGGACCATATATAAGAACGACATCGCTCTTAACATAGAACACAACTGCTTTCTCAGGGTTCGAACTCGAGACCATTGGTTAAGTTAAAAAAGAACATAAGACCTAACCATCTCACCTAAGTGATTTTTTTTTCTTTTTTGTAGATTAGTCTTGAAGGTCATTTAAGTGAATACATCTCACCATAAGTCCAAATTCAATTTTGAAACGCTTTCTGTTTTTTGGAGGTCATAACAACCCATTATGGAAGGTAAGCTAGAATTTAAGAGTTGTGTTTCGTAGGGGAAAAAGTTATGGTGTGATGTATTCACTTAAATAATAATTTATTTAAAATAAATAATTGGTTTTTCTTAGCCCTTTTATGAAAATATAAATAATTTAATAATAAAAATATCCAAACCCAAGCTCGGGAATGATTATTTTCTAATTTTAAATCCTATGAACTTTTTTTTTTTTTTTTGTAAAGAACAGTTTTTGAAAACAAAGAGAATACAATTTTGGTATTCTCTAAAATATGTTATCAGCTTCTTGAATTTAATGTTTTTCTAATCTCGAATAAAAATAATAATTTAAGAACCAAACGTGTTTTCTATATATATTTTTTGTTCTCCTTGTTTTTGAAAACACAAAGAACACTATTTATCTTGGTGTTCTCTGAAAATTGATATTTTTATCTTAATTTAGTGTTTTATGTGTTTTTTATGTTTTGAAAAACAAAAAACTGAAAAACAAACGTGTTTCTTGTTCTCATTGGATTTATAATATAGAATAGCTTTTAAAAAGGGGCAAATCCAAAGAGTTACTAAATTTCTATCTCAAAGTCCCTCTTACTATTAAAGTTACGAAACATTTATTTTAAAATTTTGGTGTTAGGATGGCATTGTGGATAAAAAGATCAGATCCACATTTGTATTTCTACTTTTGCACAATGAAAATTTAGAAAGCAATGGCCATTAAGATTAAGAGGCAAACTAATAATAAAATAGTCATCTTCTCTCCTGCTACCCGCCTTGGTATTACATAACCTCCCTTTTTTTTTTAATTTCAAAATTCAACCGCTTTCTTATTTCATAACCTCCCTTTCTCTCCATTGTTTTGCCATTTCAGAAAGCACCCCATTAATCACCTCCCTTAATCACCTCCCTTTCTCTCCATTGTTTTGCCTTCCAGAAAGCACCCCATTAATCACCACAAGCGTTATACCGCAATCGACGTGAGCGCGCAGGCCGAATTATGGACGACCCATAATCGGCCCACCCCATTATTGCCCATTGGATAACCATCCATGACGATCTCCCACAATGGCTATATAACTACTAGGAGTTATATTTTAGGAATGGAGGTTTTTCTTTTGTATTTGAAAGAATTTTCCTGTTTGCTTGTTTATTTCATTTCAAAACAACGGAATTCCGAATTTCACTCATGGGTCAGTTTCAGTGAACTGGCTAAAATCTCATTGGTTGGGCAGAAAAAGCTCGCATTAAAGACCGCTGGAGTTCCGGCTGGGTTTTCATTCGTTTTTTAGTTGTTTTTTTTGTTTTGTTTTTGCTTTTGACGGGTTCTTCCTCGGTGTTTTAGAAAGTGGGTGGTGGGAAACGAAGAGAAAATGGAGGCTGTGGAGGAGTTCTTCGGGGTCTCGGCTGGTGAAAGAACGTGGCTGCACATCCGAGGAGTCCCGATTCAGCGATACCAGATGGGTTCTTCACCGTGGCCGCCGCCGAGCTCATCCCAAGGATTCGTGGTGGTTCAGAAAAGAATGGTATGCACTCCATTCGCATGTTTTCTCCGAGGACTTCTGTAAATGGGTTTCTTTTTCTCCTCGCCATTACTCATATTTTTACACAATTTAGTTAATTAGTTAATTTGGGAGTTAATGGGAAAATTTATGCAAGGAAGAGCACTGAGGGCCTGGAGAGTTTCGCAAGAGGCTTCAGCCATAGTCCGGGCCTAAGCAGGTCCTAAAGCAGGCGGCGGTGACTCTCCGGTGCGTGGAGGCACTCGTCCGAGTTCAAGCCCAAGTCATGGCTCAGTCTGTGAACATCTCCTCAGAGCATAATATACCAGACCATCTTCAAAACATGCCTGATCCCATAAAGCAGGCAGAGGTATTATAATGGTCAAGTTAATTCAATTTTTAATTTCAAGTTTTTGTTTTTGCTGTTTTTGTTCTCGAGTATTGGGAATTTCCAGAAGGATGGTGGATGGGAGGGAACCGTGGAGCTATCAAGAGGAGAGAGCAATTTCCTATTCCATCTCCTCTCAAGGTATAATGAATTAGTGCAGCTTCTCATTCTAAGAGATCAATTTCTAGAATCATCATATATATTTTCTGCCTTTTTTTTTTTTTTGTCAAGCTTGTTTTTATTGTTTTAGTTTTGGAAACAATTACCAAACTTGTTTTTTTGAGTTTGAGACTTCTTCTTCATGGTGCTGACCTTTACTGTGAAGCCTCCCTTCTTCGAAAGACTGTCGCCCCGAGACATCCACCTTCATACCATGGGATTAGTCCACCAAATCTCCCGAATTTTAAAGAATCGGGACTCATTTTTTTTTACTAGCTTTACAATTTTAATTAATATTGACTTGACTCCAAGGAAGATTAAGTAAGACTTCCACGGAAAGAGTACCAGCCACTGAACAAGTCCGCATATGTCATAACTGTATCATTCTTGTCTCCGAGAGAGCCAAGTAGTTTAATGCATTAACAAGACCCGAAGCCGACAGGAGGACAACGCTTCATGCCAACCAACCAAATTACAAACAATCTCTTTTTTATCGAACCAAATTACAAACAATATTTGCCACACTGAGCTGGGTCGCATGTTTTATCTCACTCTCAAATCTCAGACTTCCATTTGCTCCACCTCTTAGGAGGCCACTTCAATGTTCTTGCAGAGGTACGCACTGCATCATGCCAGGCGCAAGGCGGAGTTGCTTCTAATGGAAAAGGCCCTTATATATAATTGCAGCCTAAGAGAAACCCTTTATATTTATCTCCGACCAAGAAACTATTTTTTACTTATCCCCTCTACTTTGTTTTTACATCTAATAAACATATCCATTGTTTTAAAGACCATTACCTTGCCGCCCAGCTAATTACATTTACACCAAAACTTATAGTTGTTATATTCATGTTAATTTTTGATAAGGTAAACACATTTGAATCATGCAATTTTATTATTTTCTTTTTTTTTTTTGTGGACGTTGTAGGTGGGTTAGGTTTTAAGAGAATAAGGAAGTTTGATTTGCAAACCAAGTATTCTTCTATTCCTTTTCATATTTGTTAACTGATAATCTAAAAACTCTGCTGAGATATGTTCTATTATTTTAATTGGTTTTGATAAGCAATAGGTGAACTTCAAAGGGAGCCAAATTTCGCAACAATTTGATTTTAAAGCTGCTATTAGGGGTGGGAGCTAATCAACCTTGTTTAGAAAAGTGGCGTATTTCTCTTAAGTGGTTGCATTTATTTGTCTTTATCAAGTCTTATAATCTTATCTATTTTTTTTTTGATCGGTAAAGTAATATATTGATCGAAAATAAGGAAGGAAACAAAACAGCCACAAAGCATACAGATGAAATTCACAAAGTGCTCAAAGCAAAAGAGCAAAGTGGGAAAACCTCACCACCTTACATAGAGCCATCCATTCGAAAAATCTAAGATGGAATGCACCTCTTCACCTAAGAACCCTATCTCCTGTACCTCCATTACGATTCTAGACAAAAGAATATTTTAATCTCCGGGTCCATCTACCATCCCATCTTTAAAAGTTATTCGATTTCTCTCTTCCACAATATCCCCAAAAATTATACAAAGGAATACAATTCCACAGCCTTTTTCCTCTTTTTCCCACAAAAGATCCTTCCACTCAAGAGCAAATCATTGCCCATATTTGAGAACAAGCACATCATAGTTTTAAGCACTACATTTTCTGTTTTTTTTTTTTTTTTTACTTAAACTTGTTTTGAGTTTCCAGATCTCTTCTTTCTTTTCAGCACTCAAGAACAAATCATTAAGGCATTATTTGAGAACAAAGCAAATCATACTAGAAGCATCACATTTTCTCTGCTTTTTTTTTTTGTTGTCGAAACTTGTTTTTGAGTTTGAGATCTCTTCTTCTCGCTTTCAGCACTCAAGAACAAATCATCGCCTCATATTTGGAGAACAAGCAAATCATACTTTCTAGAAGCATCACATTTTCTTTCTTTTTTTTGTTGTCAAACTTATTTTCATTGTTATGGTTATGGAAAATATTACCAAAACTTGTTTTGTTTTGAGTTTGAGATCTCTTCTTTATTTCTGCTTCCAGATTCAAGAACAAATCACGCTCTATATTCAGAACAAGGCCAATCATATTTTCTAGAAGCATCACATTTTCTGCCCTTTGTCATTAAACTTGTTTTGTTATGGTTTTGAAACAATCATATATGGAGATGTTGGAATCACGTGGCAGAAATGGAAGAAGAGATAGAAAGAGACGGAGCTACATCAGAAGAAAAGAGAGGAGTTTCGAGGTCGACTTCGTAAGAAGAACAACAAAGGGGAACAAATACTCAAACAGAGGGATGAGGAATGGAAAGAAGAAATGGAAAGGAGAGAAAGAGGCTTAATGAAAAGGTTGAACACAACAATAAAGTCCTTCTATGATGAGCAAAACAAAAAGAGATGAAGTGGTGCTTTCATTCTAGGAGAAAAGAGAGGAAATGATGGAAGCTAATATGTCAAGAAGGGGTGTAGGGGTTCAAATATATTTATGAAACACCCAAGGAATTTGGAAAGATCATGGTAAAGAGAGACAAGGAGATAGAAAGGACACAATTACGTACAAAATTATGGATTGATAGTCTTAATTATGTGAATTCAAAATGTAATGAACATGCACTCTATGCTCACTAAAATTGAAAGTCAGAGTGAATACCCTGGTGCTGTGCAAGATCAATTGGTCACTTTGGCCAATGATTATTGCCTCCGCAATAGTTCATTGTAATCACTCCTCCTCCTTAATAAAAGCTCAAACTACTCGTTGAATAATTCTCGTGTTAATTTCTCTCAGTCTTTTTGTCAACGGCTTTTACAGGATTGTGGTTAGTTTAGTTTATCAATTGAAATAGTTTGATTTGTGATAATGGATTTGGTATTAGCCGAACCTGCTCCTGGCTGCATCAATCGATTGAATCAAGTCAGGTATGTCCTTTGCCCACACAACCATGGAGATTGCAGGAGAATCATATGAACAAACCTTAACTACATGAATCTCATTGAATCAATCAAAGCTAAGCAGAAACCCTCCAAGTATGCTCCTCCTTCTCCAAGGCCTTTAATGGAGGATACTCCGTTACAGTTACAGATGAAATCAAAGGCAATCTCTAATGGCGATACAAGAAGCAAAGGCCGGTTCTTATACCCCATCGCTAAGCTCGCATGATCTTTACCCACCATAGCACCGATAGAATGAATCGATTAAGTCCAACAGAGAAGAATATTTTATTCATAATAAATCAGATTCTTTACACGTATATATTTATAGAGATATTGTAGATCCTACAATCAAGCTATCTTATAATTAAGTTATTTGCCTAACAGAGAAATCTCTCTAAACTAGGAAATAGTACAATAGTAATAGGAAAGAATTACAATAAAGAATCTTTGACTATTAATCCAATATCGCGAACACTCCCTCAAGTTGGTGCATAGATGTCACACATGCCTAACTTGCCCAAAAACTTTGAGAACACTCGACTTGAAACAACTTTGGTGAGGATATCAACCAATTGATCTTCGGATCGAATCTTAGGCAACTCGATAATTTTCTCATCCAATTTCTCCTTAATGAAGAATCTGTCTACCTCCAGATGCTTTGTACGATCATGTTGTACCGGATTTTGAGCAATATCACATGCTGCTTTATTATCACAATAAAGCCGAATCGGTTGCCTATGCAGATAGCCCAAATCCATCAATAGAAGTCTAGCCACACAATGCCTCACATATTCCAAGTGTTTCTCATACCCCAACTAGCCTCGTATACTTGAACGTGCAACAACATTCTGCTTCTTGCTTCTCCATGTAACGAGATTACCACCTACAAAGGTGAAATATCCCGAAGTAGATCGTCTGTCATCTATTGCTTCAGCCCAGTCAGCATCACTATATGCATCCACACTTTGACAATCTACATTTTTAGTGAACAAAATGCCCTTTCTAGGAGCGACTTCGTGATACCTTAAATGCGATAACTCGCATTCATATGTTATTCTCCAAGATTATGCATAAATCAAGTTAACAATCCTCAATGCATAGCAAGATCCGCCTAGTGTAGGCTATACATCAATCTTCCAACACTTTGATATCTCCCTTTATCAACAATGTGCACCCGATTAGTCTCAACATAACTTCAATCCTTCTTCACCGGTGTATCACTAGTCGACATGCCGACATACTAGTTTCCTACAACAAATCTAAAGCATATTTTCGAGACAAGAAAATCCTTTATCGTGATCGACACTTCGATCCCAATAAATATTTCCCAAGTGATCGAGGTCTTTCATTTTTGAATTCGCTGACAAGTAACTTTCAGAGAGCCTTCCATCAAGGTCATTTCCCCTCAAACCACCATGCCATCAATACACAAGTAAGGTGCCGATCAACATAAAATTGCCAAATTACCTAAAGTTTCTTTATATATGAACTACACTAACTTGTAATAAACTAAAAAATGGATTAAAAATCAAATGAGTTTTTAGACTCATCAATAGCATCGGCATTCCTTTGATAAGCAAAGATACTTAAAAAGACACATCGCAATGCTTCGAGGTGCCAACTGGCTGCTACCGACGCTATGAAGATGTACAAATGCTAATGTACCCAAAGACATGAGGTGGTAAGTCTGGGACCGACCGGAGCAACAATTGCTTCAATGAGAGCCCGGGATGGTGTCCTGGAAATCAATAGTGTTGAAGGTACTTGATCAAATATGCCGCAAAGGTAAGTGCGTGTCCCCAATAGATAGAAGGCATATTTCTATCAATGAAGCACTGGACAACTCCAACAAGGACGATTTTTCCGCCTCCGCCACCCCATTATGTTAGTGTATCGAACAAGTAGTTTGATGAATGATATCATGGGCTTCCAAATACCGTCTAATTCAAAACTCAAATATTCACCTCCATCGTTTTCACGCGTAACTCAACCCAGGCATTGTACCGACTACAACCATTTTATGAAAATTTTGAAATAAATGTTTACTTCACTTTTGACTTCATCAAACATACCCAAGTCATCCTCGTACAATCATCAATAAAAGTAACAAACCAATGCAATCCATCCAAAGTAGCAAATTTAGATGGGCCCCAAACATCATAATGTATGATCATAAAGGAACTGACTTTGCCTAAAGTTAATGGAAACGAAACATGATGGCTTTTTGCAAGTTCACAAACATCACATTGGAAACTAGAGACATCAAAGTTTGCAAATAAACTAGGAAATAATTTCTTTATGTAACCAAAAGAAGCATGCCCCATACGTCGATGCCATAACCATATCTCAGATTTCCCTTTTTTTTTTTCCGAACCCCCAATCTTAAAGCTCACTAACTCATCTTTAACTTTTAGACAACAATTAAGTACAAGCAATATATTTCCCTTGCCTAACACCACACAAACTAATCGTTTGGGCTTTGTCCTGATGTCCTTAAATACACAATATCAAAGCAAAATGACAAATACGTAATAAGGCAAGGGTTATTTTAGAAACCGACAAAAGATTATAGCCTAAAGAGGGAACAACCAAAATGTAATCTAAATTCAAGGTGTTAGTGAGGGAGAAGGATCCTTCCCCAATAATTGGAATTGAGGTACCATTGGCAATGGAAACATAATGTTGTGAGGAAGATTTAAGAGGTGAAACTTGTCTAAAATCAAATGTCATATGATCCGTAGCACCGTAATCACCATCCATGCACTATTAGAACAAGTGTATAAATATTTAAAACCTTACCAACATTACCTCGTCGGTCACGCTAATGCCGAGGACTTTTCACCGCTATCATCCTCCGGCCTTTGTTTCAACAATTGTAGTAGTGTAGAGGCCTTATTGTAATTCTTCTTCCAAGAATCACTACTATGATCCCACCATAATGATGATTCCACAGTTCATAGCATCGAATTTTTTGTTTCACCAGCTTTGATCACAGTCAGTGCATTTGTATGATGATTTGTCTCCACCATTAGCAGCCTTAGAATGACGGCCTTTTTGGTCTTCTTTGCTTATGTTGAGGAGACCAGCTTTTTATTAGACCGTTCCGAAATACTCATGGCTAAAGCTTCGTAATTTTCCATTTGTCCGTACATCACCCCGTCGAACATCTTCATGATCAACTAGTGCATAACACTCTCTACCCAAGGATAGGATCCTTCTTCAAGATTTTTCCGCGCACTTGCTCAAAATCACCCTAATCCAAAGAGAAAGATACGCACTTTCGTTGTTGAAGCAATTTTTTATAGGATGCAATATTTGTCTCATCCACCATGACCACCTTTATACATTATCCAACTCATCATGATTTAAGTCGCTCCATAATATATAGAGAGTGGTTTGCCATTTGTTTTGCAAAGAAAGCCCTGTCTTTTAAGGTAAAACCCGCTATTCATCCGTTCCATCATAAAAGGCTTTACGAGCTTTCCAAATATCTCAGGCGTGCGGGGTGTTTAACGACTGCCACCCACAATCTCCCGGGGACATAGACATCAACGATCTTTAACCTTTCCGATTATCCGAATACCACTTTTCATAGCTCTATCTTTTCTCCTTAGGTGGCTTAATGATGTGCCACAAATGAAAGAGAGCTTCCCTTCTCGCACTAATCTCTAACATTCGAGACCACGTGATCATATTGGTCCCATTCAATACAATTCTCGAATTGAATGATGAACCTTCATGTTGAATAATGATGGGGGTAGATTTGCAATGTGACGCTTAATCCGGGACTTGCTCATGGTTTAAGGATTCAAAGAAGAATGATTTAGGTTTCCCGTGGCTTTGATACCAACTTGTAAGATGTGAGAAGAATATTTTTTATTCCTAATAACCAGATCTTTACATGTACATATTTATAGAGATATTAGATCCCCAATCAAGCTTATTCCTATAATTGCTTATTTTCCTAACTCGACAAATATCTCTAAACTAGGAAAAGAATATAATAGTAATAGAAAGAATTATAATAGATAATCTTGACTATTAACTCAAATATCGCAACAACAAGAAGCAAGGTCGTTCTTATACTCCCATCATTATGCTCGTATGATCTACCCACCTGAGCAATTGGATAGAATGAATTGGATTAAGTCCAAAATTATCCTCTGCTCTGATTGGAATTAATCAAATGGGCAACTCCTGTCACCTTGATTATATACCTAAAAAAAAATCAATAACTGGAAAGTCATGGGAGGAACTGTTGTGTTTAGGTATATAGTTTTGGTTTTGGATTATGGATTTTTATGTACTTTGTTTACACAGCCTAATAATGTGGCCACAAATAGAGATATGAACTTGTTTTCCATGTTTGACTGTGTGAATGAACTGCAGATTGATTTAAGAGTTAATCATCTTGTTTCCTTAATTTCTACAAATCTTAATTATTATATAGGGCTTGAACGGGCTTTTTTTTTTTTCATTTTTTCCATGATATATTTATTTTTCAGTCTTTGCTACCAATGAACTAATGCTGAACAATATAGATATTGTCTTTTCCGAACCTAAGAATCTTCATGATTTTTACAATGCTTATACAAAGTTAGATTCTGTTTAGAACTTAAAGTAGAGGAAATTTTGGCTCGACCCATTGGGCTAGCCCGGCCTGTTTTAATTAGGCCGGGCCATTAATTTATTTGACCAAAAACAAGGCCAAATTAGGCCTCGTCGGTCCTGGTCTCGTCGAAATTTTGCCTTTATAGCGTGGAATTTGGCCCGACTCCATTGATTCCTTTGCGGGTCGGGCCGGGCTGCTATATTTTAGGCTCCGAAAACAAGGCCACTTTTTGGCCAAGCTCGATTTCTCGTTCGCCCACGTTGGCTCAAATTTCAAATTTCAAATTCAGATAACTGAATTGCCACCTATATCTGGAAAGTAGTAAAAAGAAAATATGTGAGAAAAGTGAAGGAAATAAAATTTATAGGAAAATAAAAATAGGTTTAAACTTAATAAATTAATTATATATATTTATTCAAGCTATTTATTGTTTATCTCTATTATATAAAGAATAAGAAATTTAAAAATATATCAAATTATGATTATATTTGATTTTCTTTTATATTTTTCACATTGAAATTAAACATGAGAAAATTATTTTTCTTAGTTTTTTTCTTTCCTTAGTATTTTTCGGGTTCCAAACGGAGCCCGAAAGAATTTGTGCATACATAGTATTATAAACTTTTTACATTTTCGAAATAGAATATCATAGTAACCCCCATCCAAATATAACATTCTATTTGTATTCTACATATTCGACAAATTGTAAGATCAAATATGCTGATAATAGTTTAAAGGGACAAATTCAAAACTTATTTGCAAAACTAACATTATTTTTTTTTTAAATCTAAAAGATGTACAAAAGATAGCATTTCAAAAAATTCCCAAATATCTAAGGATATAGTTATAATTCAGGTGTAATCGAGTCGAGCTAATCGATACGTTGTCAAACACGGTCCATCTGATAAAAATCAAATCTCATACTTCAGACTCAAACTCGATCAAACTTTTTTTTTTTTTTTTTTTTTTCGCATGTTTGGAACTCAATCAGAAATAGTCGAAGTTATCTAACCTCGACTCAACAAAACTTGAATCAATTAAAATTAATAAATAATTATACTGACTCGATTTGAAATTCCTAATCGGTCCGACTCAATTAATAAACAGCAAAGCTCAATTAAACTAACAAGACTTCCAATTGGGTATTGTGATAATTTAACCCGACTCTGACAAACTACTTCACAAACCCAAATTTCAACTCGAGTCAAATTTGAGACATTCTATGATCAAGTTCCGGTAGCTTTACTTATTTACACCCCTAGTTATAATTTGTCGATATAGAGAATGCCCAAGTATCATGTAGGATTTATCTTTGCACTTTCAAGGGCATTTTAATTCGAAAAGTGACATTTTCTAGATGACTCTTGCAAGAGATTAGTTTTACAAATAACTTTTGGATTTGTCTATTTTAAACCAACTTCTCATAGACAAAGACCGAAGTTTGCCAAATAAAGCTCATATTAAGAACACAAAGAAAAATGTGTGTATGAGATAATTTTTGATATCATGCTTCAAAAAAAAAAAAGCCTTTATGATGTGGAACATACGTAACATCAAGTAGAATGTTATGTTTTTACATTAAGGTGATTGTACTCATTTTTTTATTAAAAAGTTTATAATGCTATATATATATATGGACTTATCTTGAGTATTTACAACCATCATGATTTATTATGTCAAAGCATATGAAATTACTATAATTGTTGAATTCAATGACACAATAATAAAATATGAAAAAAAAAAAAAAAACACCATATTTACATAAACCCCACGGAAAAAACTATAGACAAAGGAGAAAAACTTCACTATGAATATAAGAATAATTACAAATACAACGGAATAGAGAAATAACCCTAGTATATATGTCGATATGATAAAAATACTCAACAATATGTATGTAGCGTAAAAGAAGAAAGGCAGCCAAAGACTGGCCGGAGGAGCTACCACCGCAGCTGGAAGACTAGTTGCCCATGATGGAGTTCTCGGGAGGTATGATTCATACCAACTACCATGGCCATTAATCATCATCCAAACACACCTTTAACGTGATTTTCCCGTGCAATTTGGTCAGGCAATATGGCCATACAGTGGCCATTATCACCCAACAGAGGAGAACTTCATGGAGTTTATCAGCTTCCTAGAGTAGAGGAGCACTATGTAGACTTGACCAATGTAAAGGTAAATTCCATATATGCCCCCAGCATCATATTTTTTGCTTTTTTTTTCTTTTTTTTTTTGTCAAACTTGTTTTTATTGTTTTGGTTTTGGAAACAATTACCAAACTTGTTTTTGAGTTTGAGATCTCTTCTTTCCCGCTTATACCAAGAACTAATCATTGCGCCTTATTTGAGAACAAGAAAATCACATTGTGAAGCATCATATATTTTTCTTCTTTTTGTTGTCAAACTTATTTTGCAACAATTACCAAACTTGTTTTGAGTTTGAGATCATCTCTTCTCTTGCTTTCAAAGATTCAAGAACAAATCATTCTTATATATATACTCATCATTAAGGTTGTTTTATCAAGCTTTTCATGATGTGCAAGAGATCGATGACGATCCACCGCCAAAATGGCTCCCTCAAGAAGCAATAGGACTCAGGAAACCCTGAAAAGCGTATTATTATTATTTTTTTTCTTCTCTCGAAAATGAGTTAATCGGTAATTCTTGGCTCGATCTATTAAACAAACCAGATTTTCTCTAGACCTCAAGATGATCAAACGATCACGCCGATTAGAATCATCTCAGCGAACCCAGGTAGAATCAAACAAACTACGTCGAATCCCGAGACAATCGGATTTTTACGTATTTCGAGGCCGGACGGTCAAATCAGCAAGACATAACTGAGATACGCCACATGGCACCAGGATTTGGGAAACACTTGGCACCTAAATGGCCAAGTGTCATACTCCTAGAATGCACAAATTAGTGGAAGTAGTCGGGTGCATGGCTTGCCTGGTGACACTCTGCTATGGCTTGTACCATGTCAAGCACCATGAGAATTGGTCTTGTGTAGTAGAGAAACTAGAACTGAAGGGGTTCTTCCGCGGTTAGACTGGGGTCCAGAGGAAGAGAGGAAAATCATAAAAGAGAGAAGAGAAGGAAAGCAAAGGGATACCAGAAAAGGAAGAAAGGAAGGAGAAAGGAGGAGGAGTTACAAATCCTCCATTGTTGCGTACTCGGGAGGGACCTTAAAATTTGATCCCCACACACTACAAGAGGTGAGTGTATCTTTCCTTGGTTATTTCCTGTTTGGGGCCATGGAATGGCATTTGGTTGAGCTTTGCTATGTGATTGTTTGAATGAATAAATATGCTGAATTGTGATGTTGTCCATGCTGAATTTTCTGGCATAAGACTGAATTTGGTGATGTTGTACTTTGCTGAATTTTCTGGTTTGAAGACTGAATGGTGATGTTGTACATGCCAGTTTTTTTTTGGTTTTTAGGACTGAAAACTCAGTTTGGTGTATTATTGTATGCATGACTAACATGCAGAATGTTCTGGGTTTTTAGACTGAAGAAACTAATTGGTGTATTATTGTATGAATGAAAAACATGCAGAATTTCCTGGGCTTTCATGCATGACTAATATAGAATCTTTGGCTTTAGATCAAAGAAAACTCAGTTTGGGGTATTATTGTATGCATGAAAAACATGCAGAATTTTCTGGGCATCCATGCATGACTAACATGCAGAATGTTTTGGGTTTTTAGATCAAAGAAAACTCCACTGGTATTATTGTATGCATGACTAACATGCAGAATGTTCTGGGTTTTTAGACTGAAGAAATCAGTTTGGTGTATTATTGTATGGCAAAAAATATGCCGAATTTCGGGCTTGCTGTGCATGACAATATGTTGAATCTATCGGGTTTTTAGATCAAAGAAAATCAGTTTGGTGGTCATTGCTTGCATGGTTAATATGCAGAATTTTTTCTGGGTTCTTAGACTAAAGAAAATCAGTTTGCAGATCATTGCTGTATGGTTAATATGCAGGATTTTTCTCGGGTTTTACCGTTGTTTAGGCCATAACTTTTCCTTCGAACCCGATTTAGTGTTCTTGACTCTATGGAAGTTCATGGAGTCCAGAATCTAGCCATGTTTCATTCAGTTGAAATAGGTGCTCACATCTGTGCCGAAAACTTGAGTAATTGTTATCAATATATGGTGTCAAAACATTGGGTCAGAATAGGCAGCTTTAATTATAATACTTCTGGCATGTAGTGCTATATGATTGACATATCAGGTCTCAAATTGGGAATATGAGCTATGGCAGTAATTCTGCCTGGCAATGGTGGGAATTATGTTAATACATGCTTGAAGATGTGTTGATATGAATGAACTGAATGATAGAAAAGATGTAGAGCATGCTTATGTGATGTACTGATTTGAATGTGTGGAATATTAACATGACTGCATGTTTGTTGATGTTGAACTGAATATATGAAATGTTCTATGGGCAGACATGAGTGTTCATACCACACACAAAGTGTACGGTGTAGAATGTCCACAGAGGTCTTCATACATTGGTCATGGGTTTGAGGCAAGGACACAAATTGCATTGCATTGGTGCGTGAACACCACATTACATGAGAGTGCGCATACTGATTTCGATTTGGGCAATCGCGTTGGTGTTGAATCGTGTGGGCTTGGGAATGGGACGGTTCAATTGAGTTCCACAGTTAAACGAAAAACGAAAAAATGAAATGTAATGGGCGTAGCAAGTAGGGAATAGATACCCTCGTGTGAAAAGCCCGAAACCTGTTAGACAAAGATATCCACCTGAGCCCGAAAAATGCCTGAGGGTGTAAGAGACCCGCGGTGAGACCCCGAAAAGTTCTGGCCTAAAAAGACACGAAATGATTAAATAAATATCACATAGACTACGGGTTAGAGGATGAGAGTCGAACCGACCAAGACTGATTTCTATCGGTGACTAGACTGGGTGGTGGGTCGAGGTTGACCCGGTACTTGGGGCTTGTAGAGGTCGCCTCATACATGCATGTAGATTTTTCCATGATAGATAACATATATGCAATGACAAGTTGTTGGTTTGACCGTGAAATGATCATTTACATGTGCACCTAAGGAATACTCTTATAAGATTTATCCCTACCATGTTAGCTCACTCCCGCCGTGGACTTCTGTGCACAGATGTGTGCACGACGCCCTAGATGCCGGATCACAGTCGGGCCGAACTCGTGGCCTTGATTCTTGCTTTGTATATATAAGAACGAACTAGTTTTAATATATGTTTTGTATTAGAAGTGATTTAATAACTCTGATCTATAGAAATGTATGGTCTTGTAACCATATGGACGCAGTATGGGATGATTAGCCCTATCGGGTCATTTTACTCATGGCGTCCACATATGAGACACACACAGTTTCCGCAGTTGACGGTGGTCAACTTGACCCCCGGGTTTTGGGAAGTCACATGACTAGCTCTAAAATACAAATGGAGCTATCGCAGAGGCAAAACCAACATTAATTCATGAAGAGGACAATGAAACCACCAATACTACATGTAAGTTAAGGCCCTCGACATAGGAAACGGTTGTCGTGCACCTTGACTACCAGGGCCGGTCCGAGAATCGGGGTCTTGAGGGACTACGCTGCAGAGCTCAAAATCATGGCTCTTGAGCAAGTGAATCTCTCCCCCATGATCAAGCCAGGAGGAGTAGCCTTTGGCAGCAGTAGCAATACTCATTCCAGCCCTTCCACCCCTTCACCAAGGCCTACTCCTGGGAATCCACCTTCCCCAGATTTCATTTCTTTACTACTGGGGCCTCCTTTAGCCCAAGAATCCTAAAACATAGCCAATTCACCAAGTGAAGGTTCTTTGTAATTTTTTTTAAAGCCTTACATATTAAAAAGAAAAAGAAAAAAGTGGTGAAGGGTTGATACTATTTCATTTAAAATTTTTTTGTTAGCCTTATAGACAAAAGAAAAAAGGGGTGAAGGGCTGATACCATTTCTTTTTTTTTTTTCTTTTTTTGTCGGACCATAATGTGTTTTGAGCGGATCCATATACACACAAAAAGCGCTTTTAAGACATATCATATTCAGACTAATCCCCATAATAGTCTATAGGGACCATATATAAGAACGATACTGTTCTAACATAGAACACAACTGCTTTCTCAGGGTTCGAACTCGAGACCATTGGTTAAGTTAAAAAAGAACATAAGACCTAACCATCTCACCTAAGTGATTTTTTTTTTCTTTTTTGTAGATTAGTCTTGAAGGTCATTTAAGTGAATACATCTCACCATAAGTCCAAATTCAATTTTGAAACGTTTCTTGTTTTGAGGTCATACTGAACCCATTATGGAAGGTGCTTTAGAATTTAAGAGTTGTGTTTGGTAGGGAAAAGTTATGGTGTGATGTATTCACTTAAATAATAATTTATTTAAAATAAATAATTGGTTTTTTCTTAGCCCTTTTATGAAAATATAAATAATTTAATAATAAAATATCCAAACCCAAGCTCGGGAAATTTATTTTCTAATTTTAAATCCTATGAACTTTTTTTTTTTTTTGTAAAGAACAGTTTTTAGAAAAACAAAGAGAATACAATTTTTGGTATTCTCTTAAAAATATGTTATTGCTCTTGAATTTAATGTTTTTCGTGTTCCTCGAATAAAAAATAATAATTTAACCAAACGTGTTTTCTATATATATTTTTTGTTCTCCTTGTTTTGAAAACACAAAGAACACTATTTATCTTGTGTTCTCTCGAAAATTCATATTTTTATCTTAATTTAGTGTTTTATGTGTTTTTATGTTTTGAAAAACAAAAATGAAAAACAAACGTGTTTCTTGTTCTCATTGATTTTAGGAATATAGAACATTTAAAAGGGCAACTAAAGAGTTACTAAATTTCTATCTCAAAGTCCCTCTACATAAAAGTTACGAAACATTTATTTTAAAATTTTTGGTAAGTTAGATGAAGACAGGATAAAAAGATCGTATCCAATATTCAGATTCTACTGCACAATGAAAATTCTAGAAAGCAAATGGCCATTAAGATTAAGAGGCAAACTAATAATAAAATAGAGTCATCTTCTCAAGCACGGCTCTTTATTACATAACCTCCCTTTTTTTTTTAATTTCAAAATTCAAACGGCTCTTTATTTCATAACCTCCCTTTCTCTCCATTGTTTTGCCATTTCAGAAAGCACCCCATTAATCACCTCCCTTAATCACCTCCCTTTCTCTCCATTGTTTTGCCTTCCTAAAAGCACCCACAATCACCACAAGCGTTATAACGCAATCGACGTGGAGCAAGAGCTGGAATTATACGACCTTATAACCGTCCACCCCATTATTGCCCCATTGATAACCATCCATGACGCATCTCCCACAAGGCTATATAACTACTAGAGTTTATTTTAGAATGGAGGTTTTTTTCTTTTTGTATTTAAAAGAATTTTCCTGCTGATCTGTTCTTCATTTCAAACAACGGAATTCTGAAATTTCCACTCATGGGTTGTTCAGTGAACCAAGCAAAATCATTGGTCAGTAAAAGCTCATCAAAGACCGCTGGAGTTCCGATTTCCGGGGTTTTCATTCGTTTTAGTTGTTTTTTGTTTTTGTTTTTGTTTTTGATTTTGCTCTTCTGTGTTTTAGAAAGTGGGTGGTGAAACGAGAAGTGAGAAAATGGAGGTTGTGGATGAGTTCCTTCTGGGTTCAAGTTGAGAGGAAAGAACTGGCTACATCCGAGGAGTCCGATTCCAGCCAAGCACAAGCAAGATGGGTTCTTTCGCCACTGTGGCCGTCGTTGCTCGAGCTCATCCCAAGGATTTCTGTGGTGGCTCGTGAAAGAGAATGGATGCATTCGTGATTCTATACCTTCTCGAGGACTCGTAAATGGGCTTCTTTTTTCTCCATCTATTACTCATATTTTTACATAATTTAGTTAATTAGCTAATTTGGAGTTAATGCAAAATTGCAGGCAAGAAGAGCATTGAGGGCCTTGAGAGCTCTGGTGAGGCTTCAAGCCATAGTCCGGGGCCGGCAGGTCCGAAAGCAGGCGGCGGTGACTCTCTGGTGCGTGGAGGCACTCGTCCGAGTTCAAGCCCAAGTCATGGCTCGGCCCAGGAACATCTCCTCGAGCATAATATACTGCACCATCTTCAAACATGCCCGATCCCATAAAGGTGCAGAGTATTATAATGGCTGCTAATTCAATTTTTTAATTTCCAAGTTTTTGTTTTTGTTTTTGTTTTTGTTCGAGTATTGGGAATTTCCAGAAGGATGGTGTGATGGGAGGAACATCAGAGGAGAGAGAGAGCATTTTATTCTGATCTCTGAGTGCAATGAACAGCAGCTTTCACTAAGAGGATTACTTAGAATGTCTATGAGAGTTCTTATTTATTGCTTGTTTTATATTTGAGTTTTAACAATTACCAAACTTGTTTTTTTTTTGAGTTTGAGATCTCTTTCACGCTTAACTTACCAGAAGCCTCCCTTCTTCGGGCACCGCTCGTGCTCCGAGACATCCACCTTTCCATACTTTATGGGAGTTTGGGTCCACCAAATTCTGAAATTTTGAAGAATCGTGACTCATTTTTTTTTACTAGCTTTACAATTTTAATTAATATTGACTTGACTCCAAAGGAAGATTAAGCAAGACCTCCACTAAGCAGCAGCACTAGCCAATTGGAATAAGTCTGCATATGTCACACCGTAATACTGCCTTTTTGATAGGCTGAAGAAGTTTCAATGCATTAACAAGACCTCGAGAAGCCGGGACAGAGGACAACGCTCACAACCAAACCAAATTACAAACAATCTCTTTTTTATCAGAACCAAATTACAAACAATATCAAGCCATTACCTGCATTGGCCGCATGTTTTATCTCAATTTCAAATCTCAGACTTCCATTTGCTCCACCTCTTAGAGGCCACTCTTCAATGTTCTTGTTATACGTACCCGCATCATGCCATGCAAGGCGGAGTTGTTTCAATGGAAAAGGTCTCATATATAATTAAGCAGCCAAGAGAAACCCTTTATATTTATCTCTGGACCAAGAAACCATTTTACTTATCCCCCCACTTTGTTTTTACATCTAAATAAACATATCCACATTACTTTAAAAGACCATTACCTTGCCGCCCAGCCTAATTACATTTACTCCAAAACTTATAGTTGTTATATTCATGTTAATTTTGATAATATAAAACACATATTTTAATCATGCAATTTTATTATTATTATTATTTTATTTTTTTCGGACGCTGTAGGTTAGGTTTTAAGAGAATAAGGAAGTTTGATTTAAAACAAAGTATTTTCAGTTCCTTTTCATATTAGGTAAATCGATAATCTAAAACTCATGAGATATGTTCTATTATTTAATTGGTTTTGATAAGCAATAGGTGAACTTTGGCATGTGGAGCCAATTTCGCAACAATTTGATTTTAAAGCTTGCTATTAGGTGGGGAGCCAATCAACCTTGTTTAGAAAAAGGGGCCATTTCTCTTATGGTTGCATTTATTTGTCTTTATCAAGCTTATAATCCTTATTCCTTATTCTTTTTTTTGATCGGTAAAAGTAATATATTGATCGAAAATATGAACGGAACAAAATACCTACAAAGTATACTGGACAGAAATTCACAGCAAAATAAAAAGGCAGGAAAGGGGGAAACTCACCACCTTACATAGAGAGGCCATCCATTCCGAAAATCTAAGATGGAATGCACCTCTTCACCTAAGAACACCCTATTCCAAATTACGTATTCTAGACAAAAGAATATTTTAATTCATTCCATCTACCATCCCATCTTTAAAAGCTATTCGATTTCTCTCTTTCCACAATATCCAAAAATTATACAAAGGAATACAATTCCACAGCTTTTTCCTCTTTTTGCCCACAAAAGATCCCTTCCACTCAAGAGCAAATCATTGCCCATATTTGAGAACAAGCACATCATAGTTTCCAGAAGCATCACATTTTCTGTTTTTTTTTTTTTTTTTTTTGTCAGAAACTTGTTTTGAAGCTCAGACTTCTTTCTTTCTTTTCAAAGACTCAAGAACAAATCATTGCCAATATTTGAGAACAAAGCAAATCATAGTTTCTAGAAGCATCACATTTTCTGTTTTTTTTTTTTTGTCAGAAACTTGTTTTTGAGTTTGAGATCTCTTCTTTCTTGCTTTCAGCACTCAAGAACAAATCATTGCCCATAAATCATACTTTCTAGAAGCATCACATTTTCTTCTTTTTTTTTTGTTGTCAAACTTATTTTCATTGTTATGGTTTTGGAAACCATTACCAAAACTTGTTTTGTTTTGAGTTTGAGATCTCTTCTTTATTGCTTCCAAAGCATTCAAGAACAAATCATTGCCCATATTTCCAGAACAAGGCCAATCATATTTTCTACACTACATTTTCAGCTCCTTTTGTTGTCAAACTTGTTTTCTTTGTTATGGTTTGGAAACAATCATATATGGAGATGTTGGAATCAATGTAGCAGAAATGGAAGAGATAGAAAAGAGATGGGAGCCACATCAAGAAAAGAGAGGAGTTTTGAGGCCGACTTCGTGAAGAAATAACAACAAGGGAACAAATACTCAAATAGAGGGATGAGGAATGGAAAGAAGAAATGGAAAGGAGAGAAAGAGGCTTAATGCGAAAAGGCTGAACACAACAATAAAGTCCTTCTATGATGAGCAAATTAAAAGAGATGAAGAGGTGCTTTCATTCTTAGAGAAAAGAGAAATGACGGAAGCTAATATGTCAACAAGGCGTAGGGGTTCAAATATATATATATGAACAATTCAAGGAATTTGAAGATCATGGTGAAGAGAGACAAGATAGAAAGGGACAATAATTACAGACAAAATTATGGATTGATAGTCTTAATTATGTGAATTCAAATGTATTGAAATATGCACTCTATGCTCATCGAAATTGAAAGTTGTATGAATACCCTTGGTGCTAGGCAAGATCAATTATCACTACTAATGATTATTGGCCTCCCAATAGTTCATTGTAATCACTCTCCTCCTCTTAATAAAAAGCTCAAAACCACTTGTTGAATAATTTTGTGTTAATTCTCTTGAGTCTTTTGTCAACGGTTTCTAGATTGTATTTAGTTTAGTTTATCAAATAATTGAAATAGTTTGATTTGTATAATGGATTTGTGAGGAGCTGAACCTGGGTTTTCGTTGCATTGAATTGATTGAATCAAGTTGTGTATGTCCTTTAGTCTACCAACACAACCATGGAGATTGTAGAGGAGAATCATATGAACAAACCCAACTACATGAATCTCACATAATCAATCAAAGCTAAGCAGAAACCCTCCAAGTATGCTCCTCCTCCTTCTCCAAGGCCTTTAATGGAGGATACTCGCCATGCTATAAATGAAATCAAAGGCAATCTCTAATGGCGATATAAGAAGCAAAGGATGGTTCTTATAATTCCATCAGTTGCTTCCTCGCAAGGATCTTTACCAATACAGCAATTGGATAGAATGAATCGATTAAGTCCAATGTGAGAAGAATATTTTTTATTCATAATAAATCAGATCTTTACATGTACATATTTATAGAGATATTAGAGATCCTATAATCAAGCTATTCCTATAATTAAGTTATTTGCCCAATGCAGAAATCTCTCTTAAACTAGGAAATAATACAATAGTAATAGAAAGAATTACAATAAAGAATCTTTGACTATTAATCCAATATCGCAACACTTCTCGTCAGGGGTGCACATGGATGTCATGCCTAACTTGCCCAAAAACTTTGAGAACACTGACTTGAAACAACTTGCAGAGGATATCAACCAATTGATCTTCAGACTAATCTAGGCAACTCGATAATTTTCATCCAATTTCCTTAACGAAGAACTGCCTACCTCCGTGATGCTTTGTACGATCATGTTGTACCGGATTTTGAGCAATATCACACATGCCGCTTATTATCACAATAAAGTCAATCAAGCCGCTTATGCAGATAGCCCCAAATCCATCAATAGAAGTCTTAGCCACAATGCCTCACATATTCCAAGGTCATACCCTTAGCTCCACCAGGCGCTTGAACACATGCAACAACATTATGCTTTTCGCTTCTCCATGTAACGAGAGTCACCACCTACAAAGGTGAAATATCCCGGCAGATCACCTCATCTATTGCTTCAGCCCAAATAGCATCTATATGCATCCACACTTTGGACAATCTACATTTTTAGTGAACAAAATGCCCTTCTAGGAGCCGGACTTCAGATACCTTAAAATGCGCATAACTGCATTCATATGTTATTCTCCAAGATTACGTGATAAACCGCTAACAATCTCAATGCATAGGAAAGATCTGGCCTAGTGTGGGCTAAGTACATCAATCTTCCAACGACCCTTTGATATCTCCCTTTATCAACAAGCACCTGATTAGTCTCAACACATAACTTCAACTTTCTTCATCGGTGTATCGCTAGTCGAAGACGTCGACATACTAGTTTCCTACAACAAATCTAAAGCATATTTTCCGAGACAAGAAAAACTTTATCGATCGAGACACTTCATCCCAATAAATATTTCAAGTGATCGAGGTCTTTCTATTTTAATCATGGCGCGCAACTTTGTAGAGCTCTTCCATCAAGGTCATTTCGAAACTACCATGCCATCAACATACACATGGTGTTGATCAACATAAAATTAACAAATTACCTGTGTTTCTTTATATGAATCAACAATTAACTTGTAATAAAACTTTAAAAATGGATTAAAAATCAAATGAGTTTTTAGACTCCATCAATAGCATCTGGCATCCCTTTTGATAAAGATACCCTAAAAAGACACACGCAATGCTTTCGAGTAAGGTGTCAACTTGTCATACTGACGCTTATGAAGATGTACAAATGCTACATGCCCAGATATTAGTGGTGTCAGAATCGACTGAGCAACAATTGTCAATGAGAACTCCGATGAACCTTAAATCAATGGTTGAAGGTACTGGTTGATCAAATACGCCGCAGCGTAAGCTCACAGGTCCCCAATAGAATAAAGGCATATGTGCTTATCAATGAAGCACTGATACCCTCCAACAAGTGACGATTTTTCGCTCCGCCACCCCATTATGTTAGTGTATTGGAACAAGTAGTTTGATGAATGATATCATGGGCCTAAATACCGATTCAATTCAAAACTCAAATATTCACCTCCATCACACGCAGAACTCAACCCGTGTAATACTGTACCGACTACAAACCATTTTATGAAAATTCTTGAAATAACAAGCTTCTACTTCACTTTTGGACTTCATCAAACATACCCAAGTCATCCCGTACAATCATCAATAAAAGTAACAACCAATGCGATCCATCCAAAGTAGCAAATTTAGACGGGCCCCAAACATCATAATGTATGATCATAAAAGTGAACTGACTTTTGGTTCAAAGTTAATGGAAACGAAACATGATGGCTTTTGCAAGTTCACAAACATCACATTGGAAACTAGAGACATCAAAGCTTGCAACAAACTAGGAAATAATTTCTTTATGCAACCAAAAGAAGCATGCCCCATAATGCGATGCCATAACCATATCTCAGATTTCTTTTTTTTTTTTTTTTCCGAACCCCCAATCTTTAAAGCTTGACGCAACTCATCTTAACTTTTAGACACCAAGTCCAAGTAATATAGCTTCCTCGCTCTAACACCACATCCAATCGTCATTTTGTCCGATGTCCTTAAATACACAATATTCAGGCTAAAAAATGACAACACAGAATAAGGCAGTGGTTATTTTAGAAACTGACAAAATATTATAGTTCAAAGAGGGAACAACCAAAACATAATCTAAATTCAAGGTGTTAGTGAGGGACAAGGATCCTTCCCCTAATAATCGGAATTGAGGTACCATTGGCAGTGGGAAATAGAATTTTGTGAGGAAGATTTAAGAGGTGAAACTTGTCTAGAATCAAATGTCATATGATCCGTAGCACCGTAATCACTCAACCATGCACTAGGAAACAAGTGTATAAATATTTAAACCTACCTAACATTACCCGCCGCCAATGCCGAGGACTTTTCACCGCTTATCATCCCCTCCGTCTTTTTGTTTCAACAATTGCAAAGAGTAGAGGCCTTACTGTAATTCTTCTTCCGAAGAATCACTACTTATGATCCCACTCATTCCGGATATCCCACAAGTTCATAGCATCGACTTTTGCTCTACCGCTTGATCACGTTGAGTGCATTTGTATGATGATTTGTCTCCACCATTAGCAGTCTTAGGATGGACGGGCCTTTTTTGGTCTTGTTGTTGCTGAGGAGACCGCTTATTAATCGTTCCGAGTCACCATGGCTAAAGCTTCGT